>UZAE01013178.1:15529-25679 GCA_900617975.1 Rodentolepis nana | reverse complement strand
AGATGACCTGGATCTGTAAATAGTTTAGGATCTGGTTTTCGGAGTAACATATTTCCTTCGTTAATATTTCGCATAACTCCACAAAGTCGGCAATCAGGTCTGTTCAACTTCTTAAACAAAAGGAAAATTGATTATAAAAACAGTTTTATGCATCAAATAAACATCTTATCTGAATCAGAATTTACGATAATTCGACCATGTTTAGTCCAAGCAAAATATTGTGCGTAAGCAGTGTCATTCTTGTCCAAGAACTGAAGGTACTCAGCAAGTTCCTGAATAGAGTCAAAGTCATCCACGTTGATGTAGGAATGAGGTGGAAGAACATTCTCGTAGTCCTCTTTGTAGGCACCCAAAACGATTGGTACCATTCCATTGCTAAAATTCAATTCAGTATCGGATGATACATATTCATGAATGTCTCCAACCCAGATATGCATTTCTTGAGACGCGTCATTATAGATTTTCTAAAATAAATTAGTCACTACCACATTCTCTAAATGAGCAAGCACCATTTCAACTGAACAGTTTCTCAGAAGATAATTTAACTTGAAACTCCAACTATCATTGTAAACCTCATTGACGTTTTTCAACCATTTGGAAGTAATATCAAAGTTAAATTTGCAGATGGATGCTATTTCATATCCATTGAAATGAATAAGGAATTTTAATCCTCACCTTAAGGCATTATATTGAACTTTTTCTGTAATGTAGTGTCTGCAATTGGCGTTCTCAAATGAGAGATAGAATTTATAATTTCTGGAAAGCCATTCAAATGGATTTTCCATATTTGGCAACTTCAATTTTCTATTTCTTCCATAGATNCGGCAACAAATGTGTGTTATTTTCTGACATCATTTGTGAGACATGTTCTTTGGTGAACTTTAATGTGGGATATGCGTTTCTGATAAACATGGGATATAGCACAGGAACAGGTGATATTGCCATGTACGAAACAAATATGTCAACCTAAAGTAAAATCGATAATTGGGAATGAAAGAGGTGGCACTCACTTGATTTAATTCCTCAGAGCTTAAGTGAGGCATGAAGATCGGACTTTCTCCACTTTCAAAGACAATAATTACACCTCTTGCTTTGAGTCCAGTTGCTTTCTTCACAGAAAAGTGGTTTGAGAATACTGCAGCATCTCCTTTTCCCAAATCGTCAATACTTTTAGGAAAGTTGCACTTATATCTGCATCCATCAGGACTTGTTACATGATAGATTATCTTTCGATCGTAGTAGATGGAAGGTGTTCTACCTACTGAGAGATCATCCTGAAAAGTGGTTAATTGAATCACTTTTGATTCACTTACAGATTTATTGGAAAATTCTGTCAACCATTGCAATTGTTCAATAGCATGATGATAAATGATCAAATCTTCTCGATATTCTGGAATATATGAACCAATTAAAGCAAGGTACTTACCATTCAGTGTTTTGGAGAAAATTTTTAATACAATTATGATTCCTGCTAAGAAAATGAGTATGACAGTATTTCTATTCTTCACCATTATTAGCAAACTCCGTAAAATATTTTCAAATGAATTTAAACCTCCAAATATGCACCTTGAGTTATTTGTAAGGGCCAATGGAAGTGAAGCATGCGCTTACTCGCGTATGTTACCGGGTAACCGGTTATTGTTTTTGTACAGTTGTTTACAATGGAATTGATTTTTTGTCTCATTGATTCTTAAATGTTAGCTGACCACTATATCATGAACTTTACCAGGTGGAGGGCTTTCTATGGCATTATTGATTTTGAATTTTTAAACTGCTAGAAGTAGACGCACATTACTACTTGAGTGGAATATTTTAATAAAAGTTTCAAAATATAATAATTTAGCTATGCCACCTATGCTTATCTAATCCGTATGCTACTAATGTTTAAATGAAATAATTCTATTTTCAAAAACGTTTATAGGTATTAATACCTGAATAGAGTTGAGAGGAACGACCATTCAGGCTTTAAAGTTGATCCTCATTCACTGAGCATTCCATTCAATCAGATGATTCCATCCAATGGGTGTGCAGCATGAAAACTGAGCATTTGTTTTATTTGAAGTTTTTCCCGCCAAACTTGAAAGCTTAATGATGATGTGAGACTCTTTGATGCTTCGGTACTTTCAATAGCTCTCTGTGTCCATCCTCCTAATAGTTCGAACACTAATTATCGTGCTTCCACCCAAATAAAAGATGCGGTTTCTTTTACAATAATAATTATTTTCAAATGCTCCCAAATAACTCAGTACTAACTCATTTACCTAAGTGGAAGTTTGAACATCTGATATTTATCAAGCTTGCATTAATTAAATTTTGTACTTTCAAAACTAATTTTAAGGCGAAATACAAATATTTAATGTACGCGCATGATTTTTACGCATCAATGTCACCCGTCTGGTTGGCATAGTAACACGACATGTAACAAGCTTATAAGTAATTCACCACATCTACATGCTCTTTTGACATACATTATGATAAAAGTTTTTGACAACTTTATGCATTATTTCCATATTTTCTGTGAATACAGATGCTTCCATCTCTACAGTTTATGGAGTGCACAACCACAAGTTGTTGCAACTAAGCTATCTCATATGTGCTCGACATTCTTGAAATAGCCATTATCCTGTTACAGTTGAAAATCGATATTTGTCATAGCCCTTAGGAATACCAATTCAATTTGACAAATTCGATTTACTTTTAGTGTGTGCCCGTCAGGACAGTCTGAAACGGCGTTAAATCCCCACATTTAGGTGTTCATTCAATGTTGATCTATTTCTCTTGCTCTTTCGCCACAAAACATTCATTAGTTCCTTCGCAAATCTTCCAGAATTGTCATTTGCATCCCAAGTAAGATAGTTTGCTGGAGCGCCTTATAGTAACGGCCATATCAAGTGGGCGTAATTAGTTCAGTGACCATTTCTAGTAATTCAGTAAACATTTAAGACTAATATGTGGTGTACAATGCCCAATCTGGTTCAGTGGAATAGAAAGCAAAGAGTTGCTCAACAATTCTCCCATAAAATTATGCTATTGACTCAAATGAAAAAAATTAGCGCAAGTCGATGACAATTTTGTACTGTGTGTGTACTTGGTGTGGTGGTCTATTTCACTATTTGAAGAAGGTTAAATTTGGTGACTGATAAAATCAGCATTTGGTAATAAAATATGCCTATCCTAAGAGTGATATTTCATCTGCCATTTTGACGTGTTGTCGAAAATGATTTTTTTATCAATATCTTAAGAACAAAACATTCCGGATTTATTTAAGTCCAACCTGTTCTGCGTTATTTTTTTCACCATCCCTCAATTTCTTCAACTTGATATTCATTGCGCGAAAATGAATTAAAGTTAAACAATTCTTTTCTAAGTGATTGGCAATTGAAAATTCGGATTTTAAACTCAATATGTAATATATGCCAATTTTTTCACATTTTAAGGTATTTCATTCCTAAATGTTAGTGCAATTGGATAATAAATTTTGAATGAAGAATTTGGGTAAAATTTTGATTGAATCTAAATAATCAACTGATTGACGGTTTCAAAATAGTTTTTGTTTTTTAAAATTGCAATTTTCACAAGACTTATTTTTTATTTCAATGGGTATATTGTTTTCTTGACTTTTATTTTATTGGCAAATTTCCTGTTCTTTGTAGCGGATTTCTACGCTAGTAATGCCTGGCTTAAGTCTCAGAAACCTTTGTGATAGATTCTCCCAATTACCGAGCCTAGAGAAGCAGAGACGTATAACCGAAACGTTTATTCACTAGATACCGAGCACCTGCGTCATAAATTATTTTTTACAAATTAGACATCAACGGAAATTGACAAAATTTTCCCATCAAAAACACTAAAAATTTGCGTTAATTTAAGCTAAATATGAGTTCGAATTTCGTTTACTCCATTCATCGGAATAACATTTTTGCGATATATCAAATATTGAGTCGAATCCGATTTATTTGATTTATAAATAATGGATTCGTTTTATAATCATTAAAAATGATAAAATTAAAGTACTTGAGAGTGGAACAAAAGCTCATCTTTACGGCGGCGTAATAGGAAAAGTATTTCGAAATAATTCTTTATTCTAGTAATAATGTTTGCTTGTGTTAAAGTAGCACTCTCTTATAAAATGGCTTTGCCAATTTCCTAACATGTAAGGAATCAAATAATTAATTGTGCACTGGTTAGAAAAATCGTCAAATTATCTCATACATCATCAGTTTGACCATGCATACTCCCAGAATGTTTATTAAGTGGTAATTAGGTAAGTTCAGACTCTTTCAATTCCAATAGAATTTGTGTTAATGAGCATGCCGATCATTCATGACAATTACACGTAGAGTCACAAAATCATAAACTTTTTACTAAGGAGAGAACTCCAAAGAGCCATTTGGCATAATTCGATTTGACACCAATTTTGTCATTTGTCAATTTTCTCCAAGCATGAACTAGGAATAATTCCAACATCGTTTCCCTTCTACCCATAAGGTTCTTGAAATTTGCGCCCTTTCTGCACATACAACTTACTATAATGCACTACCATCATATTTCTATCCCCTTTCGAGGTGAAAATTTGTTTGCAGGATCGAGAAATCGAGGGGGNGGGGGGGGGGGGGGGGGGCTGGGGAAACGGTGTTTATTTTGGCATTTAAAAATGAAAATATTCACGTTTCAAATTGGTGACGTGCTTGGAAAATTGTGAATTGCTTCAGACTTTTGCAAACATGCAGGAAGCATGCCTTCAAGGTTTCTAATGCTGACGAAATAACCGTGATAATAATAATAATAGTTCAACCAAATGACATTTTCTCATAGGCAAAAGTTTATTCTTGCTCTGTGATTCATTGTTATCACGCAAAACTTAGGATTTTGGTTGGACAAAAAGTGTGACTTAATGTGATTACCGCGGATTATTGTGAGATAATGTGAATATTTTTATTTGCTCATATTCAATAATTAGTTTATTAAAATTTCATTAAAAATCCACGAAAACTATCATTTACTTGCGCATTTTATTCTAATCATGCTTACAGAAAAGATGAATTTAAAAGTTGGCAACCCCTTGATTCGTCATGAAATCAATTTTCAAAATAAACCATGTGATTTTTATGTTAACTAATTAAAATAATGGAAAAACTGCATGGAAAGTGGAGCCATTTCAGATGTTCTAATCGATTGACATTGTTTCAGGCAATACAGACCCAAAGTCAAAATATTGAATTTGCAAGTTTTAGTGGCGTTTGAGCCTTACAACTCTGATTTCTTGTCAAAGTCTTCCAGAGTGCAAGAACTGTCGGCACATTCCTTCAACCATCAATATTTGTATGGATTTATTTATATCAAATGGCAGGCGTTTTGATAGTTATCATTAACCCTTTAGTTGACTTCGGACTTCATAGAGGGGAGGAACATGAAAGCGAAAAAAGTCGAGAGAATTGGGGACAGAAGAGTGTTTCAAAAATGTAAAAGAGACAGAGGGACAATAAGATAGAAAAAAGATGAGGTGAGAACTGTGGATGTAATCCAATGTGGCATACAGTGAAGTGATGGTAGTTTAAGGTCAGAAGTCAACTGCCTACTTATTGACTTTTTGTCGTATGAGTATACGTTGCCCAGGTTCCACCACGTGGAGGTAAGTCTATCGCACACCTCATATTTGTACGGATAATTTTCTATAAAACGAAAATTGATCAAGGGCTTCAGAATTTTATAATTTATGATTCAAATATTATCGATTTTAGTTCAGTGTCGAAATATCTCGTCACTTGATGTGACCTTCGATGTCATATTTACCTCACGATAAGGCTTAGAGGAAATAACATCCCAACCGTCAAATGTCTATGATACTGACAAAAGTGCAAAAAACTGACGTTTTTCATGGGCAAGCCAATAACCTTTCTAAGTTAAACGATGAAATTTTCAGAATACTACTTAAATCAAAACTTTTTGCACACCTAATTGATCAGTGATTAATTTGTCGTCAAGTACCACTAAAGGTTTTGTTTTGACAAAATTTTGGGAATAATGTGGTATCATGTGACATCTAATGAAATATCACTTTTATTTCTTACTTTCAATAACAAAATGCGGGCCTAAAAACAATTTTGTGGAAGACCCATGCAAACCATGACATTTAGCTAAAACATAAATTTGTTGTTCTAATTATGCCTGCAGAAAAGCTGAACTAAAATGCCAGTGTCTCATTAATTCGTCAAAGCCAATTTTCAAAACCATCTTTTTACAAATTTGAGCTAAAAAAAAATTTACATTGTAATTGAAACTTTAAAGATGTTTGAATCGATTGGGCTGATTCATAAAATATAAAAATCATTTTTTTTAAATATTGCACTTCACAACTCTGACCCCTTGTTTTGTTGACAATGTCTCTCTTCTAATGAACAAGCATTGACTGCTTATTCTTTCAAATTTTAATATTTTTACGGCTAAATACCTAAAATGCGAAATTCGATGAAAGGCTTCTGATAAGGTTTAGATTTGGAAATAGAAGTGCCGATTACAAAGAAATTCCATCTAGCTGAATTGAACAATTAGATTATAGTCATGTATGTGGGGAAGTGAACTGTTTTAACGCATTTCCTCCTTTTAATAAATGTCATTTTTTGGCTTAAGTCAATTGGATTGAAGGCAAACGATGAAGTAGAATAATCCAAAATTGTACCCTTTTGACTTCATGTCAGAAATGTCCTTGGGAATAGATGCCACTTGGACAATATTTATTGAGAAGAATGTTTAGTTTAGGGTGGAGCTTAGAGATTTCTTCGAAATTTAATACTATCAAAAGAAAATCATTTTTTTCCTAAAGGATGTAAGAAGATGGAATGAAAATTTGGTTGTAATTAGCGATGAAGATAATTCAAAACTCAAACTAATTGCGACTTACTTAAGTTTATATTGCAAACTCACACACCTAACCATACGTGCAAGCACAGAATGTTTAAGTGGTTTTCAAGAAAGTGATGCAAGTAGGTTTTCAATAATTCTTTATAAGCTAGGTGATTTTAAGTGACTTGAATTACAGAGTATGCAATCCTTTGAAGTGGCAGTAAGTAGTGGAAGGAACTTCGTAACTTATGAGAAGAAATTAGTCAGTGTGGTAGGCACCTTTACAAGTGTATTTATTGAACTAGAAACAAATAATGTGAGCGAATCTTCAGGTAAGTTTTGTTGAGCAAAGGTAACGGCCTTTGTGAACGGTATAATATAAAGTATCACAGGAAATGGAATTTCGGTATTTTTTAAAAGTTGGAAACGGCATTATTAATTTCATTATTGAAGAAATTACAAAAAAATATTCTTCAATTAGAGATCTTAGATAACTTCACTTACAACAACGCTAATTTTAAAATCAAAATTTCATCAAACACAACCATTCATTGAGAACTTTTCACTTGTGACAATTCTTAAGTATGGGCGTTTTCAAGTAAATAAAACATTATCTCAATCAGATTATAAAGTAAATACATTCAATGTGATCAATTTGTCTAAGTTTCTCTTCCTGTCATTTCCATTATTTGAAGAAATGACTAGCTTCATCAAATTCGCATATTTCAAGATTCTATTGAAGAAGAATCGGTATATAAATCGACGATGCAATTGTTCGTATCCACTTACTCAGTATGCATATTGAGTGAAATTTTGTTGTGCAACATAATGCCAATCATTGGGGATTAAAGATCATTAATTAACTGTGTATAAACAACAATTTAATTAGTATTGAAAATGCAAGCTGCAAATCCATTGGTGTTTTGCTAAGTGCTTGAGCAATATTCTCAAACATAAAGTTAAGAGTTCTAAAATAAAGTTAAATTTAAACGATTGGATTAAAGATTCATGTCCACTCCTGCTGATTAGTCAGATTCTTGGATCAGGATGGTGTTCTTTAATTTTATGGCTTCGAAAAATGTATACCTAAACTTAATTGGCCATTTTTAACTCTAAATTAAAATGCAATTGAATACATTTATTGATTAAAACTCTAACATTATGTTGAAAATGCCAATTTTATTCTATTTTTTTTAATTTATGGTTAAAAAACTTATCAGTAATTCAACGATGATGTTTAATTTGAAAGATTTTTTATTTCTTACTAAGTATTCATGGAGATGAAAGATGCACCCATCAATAACGTCTATAGCTCTTCAAGATTGTGACTATATTAAAATGATGGTAAATACTGGCTTAAATCACAGCATTATGATATCAATGATCACGGGGTATGCAGTGACTTATCTCCACGTGATGCACCCTGGGAAATGTATACCCGTACGGCAAAAAATCAATTAACTGTCAGTTGATTTCTAGCTTCAAACTTCCATCAACCCCACTGTATGTCGTTTTTCAGCACTTCCACAGTACTCATTTTACCTTTTCTCTGCCTTTGTGTTTGTCTGTCTGTCTCTTTTACACCTGTGAATCACTTTTCTATTTAACCTCTTGAATTGTTCTCACTTTGATATTTCTCCCCTCTGTGAAGGCCGAAGTCAGCTATAGGGCCAATGTTAACTATCAAAACTCCTGCCATTTGAAATAAATATCAATGATCACAAATGTTATTTAAAGTCAACGCGGAAACACGCTTTGTAAAGTCTCATTTGAAATCGCAGGCATTTTGATGACCGTCAATATGTTGTTTATTGGTCTTATTTTTTAATTTTCTTCAATAATGTGATTTTGTACCACAATTGACTTCTGATTTGAACAAACTGATTCATATTTACACCTCGGAGACCTGAGCAACGTATTCCCATAAAGCAAAGACGGCTCAAACCACTGCTGCTCTATTGCGTGTGCGTGTGTGTGAGAGATGATATAGATGTTATTAAGCGGTGTTAGAGGGATTGAATGGATAGCAAGTGGGTCAGGTGGCATGGCGAAAGTTAGTGAATGTGCGAGAGGGGAGTTGGGTTGGAGGGTGATAGAGTTTTAGGATGATAGAATGTGAGGGGAGGGAGGAGAAGAGAGTAGGTCCCACCGAGACTCGAACTCGGGTCGCAGGATTCAAAGTCCTGAGTGCTAACCGCTACACCATGGGACCACAATTAGTAGCGACCACACCTGGTAGTGGGAGCAGCAGATAGCATTACTGGGGGAGGTTGGGAGGAGGAGTTGGCGTAAAGCATTGACAGTGCTACTCTGTGTGACTGTGTGACCAGAGTGGCCCTGTGGCCTAATGGATAAGGCGTCTGACTTCGGATCAGAAGATTGCAGGTTCGAGTCCTGCCAGGGTCGTGGTTGTGACCGCGGCGTGAGAGTTTTCTCGCTGGCGCTAAATGCCGGTGCCCTATTGCCTCCTTTCCCTCCTTATAGCACTTGATAGGAGAGTGGAGGGAGGAGAAGAAGGCGCATGTTCGAGAGAGCAGACGCGTTAGTGATTATGAAGAAGGCGAAAAGGGGCGTGGCCAGAGAGGGGATCGAACCCTCGACCTTCGCGTTATTAGCACGACGCTCTAACCGACTGAGCTACCCGGCCCACAACCTGCATGGTGTGAGTGAAAAGCATCACTCTCATGCGGTCCCCACGTTTATTAGTAAATATTAATCTATTTATTTCAAATGGCAGACGTTATGATAGGTATCATTAGTCCTTTAGTTGACTTCGGGCTTCACAGAAAGGAAGAAGAACACCAAAGTGGCAAAAAGTCGAGAGGGGGGACTGAATAATGATTCAGAGACGTTAAAGAGACAGGCAGACACAAAGGTAGAAAAAAGGTGAGTACTGTTTAATTAGAAAATGAAATGCGGTGATGTCTTGGTAGTTTGGAGTCAGAAGTCAACTGCCGATTAATAGACTTTTTGCCGTATGAGTATACGCTGCCCAGAGTGCACCAAGTGGAGGTAAGTCTATCGCACACCCCATTTAGTAAATATAATGTGGGTAAAAAGTACACTCTGGGAGCTTAATCATAATCAGCATTGCGGATTAGGTTGAACAAACGTAGGCTTCTGATTGGCCACTGGTTGTACGGCTGTCTACACAAGGAGTCGTACGGCGCACCTCCCAATCACGGCGTGTGTGCATAAAATGAAGCGTTAAGCGATGAAATGTTCCACAAACACAGGCAATCTTTTCATTCAATCTTTAGACGACAATACTCATGCTTCACAAACTGAATGATACTTGTGTAGTAGA
>UZAE01013177.1:7786-25683 GCA_900617975.1 Rodentolepis nana | reverse complement strand
ACTTCACAGAGGGGAGAAACATCAAAGTTCAAGAGAGTGGTCCGAAGAGTGATTTAGAGATGTAAAAGAGACAGACACAATGATAGAGAGTAAGGTAAGGTGATAACTGTAGAAGTGGTCGAATTTGACATACAGTGGGGTCATGGTAGTTTGAAGTCAGAAGTCGAAGAGAAAAGGTAAGATGAGTACTGTTGAAGTGGTCGAATTTAAGAAAAAAGGTGAGGTGAGTACTGTGAAATGGTCGAATATGGACAAAGGTGAGGTGAGTACTGTAAAAATAGTCGAATATGATATAGGTGGGGTCATGGTAGTTTGAAGTCAGAAGTCAACTCCCGAATAATAGACTTTTTACGTATGAGTATACGTTGCCCAGGGTGCACCACGTAAAGGTAAGTCTACCGCACACCTCCTATTTTAAAAGTGGTTTGAACTTTCCGACTCTATTTTTATTATTTAATTGGTAAAATACTTCAAAAGTGATTCAAATGTGTTCCTTTTTCTGTAGAGGGCATGATGAAGGGCTAAATAAACTACACCTGACTCACTGATACCTTTTGTAACAACATTGAAGGATCACTTCAAATATGTATACTTTATTGATGCGCCTTCGAGAAGAAGAAGCAGACAAAAGTTGATCAAACATCCGAATACGACCTAAATAAATAATGAAGTTTCCAAGGGAGATATTGCACCATCAAAAGGACTTCAGATGGATCAGAAGAAGAAGCTAATCTTTACAAAAATTACTTTATGAAATTAATACATTTTTTTGCTTTGCTTATTAACTAAACTATTTAATTCGAAAGGTCTAGTCCTTATGGTCAATTTTTAATCATATGCTGTCTGAAAGTGCATTAAAAATTATATAACTAAATATGACTCATCTTACTTTTCTAATTAAATCGTTGTCGCCACAAACGACACGGCTACTAGAAATTGGTTAGTGCATTTCTACTTAAAAGTTTAAGGCGCATATTTACTGCTTTAAGAACTACCAAAACGCATTAAAGTTAAGGGCAAAAATTGTTTCCTATTGAGATAACAGAAAATTCCCATTAAGTAATCATTGCGCCATTATTAATTTGATTTAGTTTTACGGTCATCGCATATTATAACGTCCTCCTTTTATTCAAGTGCGTTTCAGTAGATCGAATTCATATTTAGTAGTCCGTATATAAAAGTGTGATAATTTATCCCCTCCTGTTTACCAGAAGGGAGCTTGTATCGGATGCCTTCACTAATAACCCTTGACTCATTCACGGTTATCTCTATGCCAAGTCCTCCTAATTTGGTTTGGTTCCAAGTATTATCCAAAATTTTACCAACTTACAAGATGTTTATTCAGCCAATAATGTTGTATTGCTGTGAGCCACTCATTACAGCCACAGAGGTGACTCTCAAACCCCTCGAGAAGGCACACAACCAAGCATTACGACTAATTACTGGAGGGATAAAATCAACACCCATTGATGCAATGCTCCTAGTTACAGGAAGAACCACAATGTGTTCCCTTACCAAAGAAAAGGCCTTGATCCTGTATGAGAAGCTACTGCGCATTCCCATGGATAAGTTCTTCAGCACCTATGAGAATAGAGCAAGACATCTGAAAACGCAATCTGGTCTAATACAGAAAGCCATAGAACTGAAGAAAGAAGTACAAATCGATGACAAACCAAAAAGCCTCTCTCTCCCCATGAACCCATTGGCAGACACTGATGTAGTGTGTTGCACCCAACTGCTTGACTTCTTCAGGAAATCAAACACTCCTCCCGAGCAAATGCGCTCACTAGCCCTTGAGACAATCAATGTCAACTCTCCTGCAGATCAATGGGTCCAAGTCTTCACTGATGGGTCATACATAGAAAACCAAGCAAACGTTAGTGCAGGTGTCTATTCTGAACTCTTCTCTTTCTACGCAGCAGCGGGACACAATAGATCCGCTTTTGAAGGAGAAATAGAGGCCATTAGGATAGCACCATGCCATTTATGTTGCCTGGATACGAAATTCAACAGAGCGGTGATACTTTTGGACTCACAGTCAGCAATAAACTCAATTGGAAACAGAGAGCCACCCAAAACAGCTGAGATAAAGGAATGTAGAAAACTCTATCAGCTCCTGAGAGAGAAAAACAAAACAGTGGTCCTACAATGGATTCCTGGTCACTGTGGCATTAAAGGCAATGAGCTTGTTGACACACTTGCTAAGAAGGGGACAACGATTTTGCAATGCATGGGCCACCCGATGTCTTTCCACACAACGAAGGCCTTAATCAGAAGAGAATTTCAGACCTCAAGGTGCAACGAAATTAAAGCTCGAACAAAGGAGAAACAGTGGACAGTGGCACTCTCTGACATATCCGACTGGCCAAGAATCGAAGCCGTTGCTGAGTTTAGACAACGTACCGGACACGATTGCTTGGCAAAACACCTTCACAGATTAGGAGTATACACTCAACCCACATGCCCTCTATGTAACCTACATGAGGAAATGGAGAAGACCCACCTGATTCAGTGTCCACCCCTAAAGGTAACGACGGAAAACCAGAGATACTGGGAAGCAAGAAGACAGCTAATGAATTGCTATTAATTAACTGCTATATATGTACCCCCCCCCACCCTTGGGGGAAGCTGAAGTCAAAGTTTAAGGGCTAATGATAAATATCATAAAGCCTGCCATTTGAAATAAATAAATATGATCAATTGTCTAATGGTTTCAAAAAGATGCAATTTTAAAAACATAATAACGCTAAAAATTATAATTTTGTTCGTGAACTTGGAGCAAGGCCACACGAATGCCTTCCTTTAATGTTTCAGCACCATACCCATGTGGCTAAAGGCGGAAAAGGGTTTACAAATGAAAGGTGGGAATCAGTGAGATACTTCTTAATTTAAACAATGAATACATATTCTCAGGATGGGTTTTCAATATTTGGTAACTGGATGACTAAATGCCTTGCTTTAAGTGAGTGGCGTGAACTCATTTGCCAGTTATGTCATGTTATGAGAGTAAAAGTAATTTTAACACATCCCAATATATTTAAATCAATCAAAATAATTTAATAAAATGATTCATACTCTACTTTACTGTATTTATTTTTTTAGACACAATTTCAAAATTAAAATATATAAAAATTCAAGCAAATTTCCTAAAATGGTAAATTTTACCATTGATTAAGAAATTCTCACCAAAACACTTCTATTTTTATTCAAAATTAAAAAATCATTTTTCAGTGCATTCAAACTACTTGAAAAGCTATGAAATTGAAAAGAATATACGCTTTGCAAATTATGAGCAGAACTTTACACTTCTGTAGTAAGTGCCTCTTCTGGAAGCCTAATATAAATGCCTAACTTTTAGAATACATTTTCAAGTTAAAGTTCGGAAACACATTTTCAATAAGTAAACAATTAAGGCAAACTTACACCCAATTGCGTTTTTGCATTTTTAAAACCTGATGAACTTCTGAAAGTCAGCTGAAGTCAGCTTCTGGTTAATAGACTTTTTTGTCGCATGAGAATACGTTGCCAGGGTGCACTACGTGAAGGTAAGTCTATCGCACACCCCGATAATGAGTTCCGGCTAGACGAATTTGAGCCACCGACCCAAGGATCTCTGCTAATCGCATCTACAGTTCTTCGCTCTGCTAATTGAGTTATCGCCTACCTTCCATAGCATTTATAATGCTTCATTGTTGGAGATCGAGTGAAATCAACACAATAAATACAAATGAATGTTTTGAATACGATTAAAACTCATGCTATCTTGCCATTATTTGATTTTAGGAATCGACTTAAAACTGAAAGTTTCATTTTCAACTTACAAATGTGATGATTCGTCATCAATTGCGACGTCCAAAGTTAGTTGATCTGCTGTTTAATTATGATATTTTGCAAGGAAATTCATCTTTTTCACAAATGATGAGAACGTAGAATGATCTAATTTCAACAGAGCATAAGAGATAATAACGTTCTCTTTCTAAGTTTGAAACAGCCCACGTGAAACCTAAAATTTTTACAATATTTGATTTAGAGGATCGCAAATAAACGTTTGGAGCGTTTGCTCTTCTAAAAGCCATTGTAATTTAAATGATCTGAAAATTGCACAAATATGTTTAATCATCATCAAGAAAGAAAAATAAAACTGCATAACAAACTTGTTTATTTGTTTGCTCCTTTTTGATTAAGATTCAAAGTTCACTTAATTGTGCCACTTTCTTTTTTATGTAATTAAATAATAAAATAGGTAGATTTTCTAAGTGACAGCTTTCTGCTTACTCTCTATTTTATTACACTATACAGTGACTTTTTATATTCTTTTATTGATGTGGGATAGACTTACCTCCACATGGTGCACACCAGGCAACGCATACTCATAAGGGCAAAATGCCTATAAATCGGCAGTTGACTTCTGAATTCAAACAATCGTGATCCCACTGTATGTAATATTCCACCATTTTCACAGTACTCATCATATCTTTTCTCTTCCTTTGTGACTGCGTCTATTAAATCTGTGAATCACACTTCTATTCACACTCTCCACTTTTTGTGACTTTGTCTATTCCTCCCCTCTGTGAACCCCGAAGTCGACTATAGGGCTAATGATGATTTTCACAAAGCCCGCCATTTGATATAAATAAATTAATATTCTTTTATTATTCCTTTAAATAATAATGAATAAGAGCAAAATTAAATTCGTCGATTCTCTAGCCAAAAAAATATTTATTTCTGCAATGTTAAAAAGTTATCAATAAAATACCGAGTTGTGCTTATTCATCCTACAAGTTTCCTTTAATTACATTCAAATAGTATAACAAATGATTTCAAATATTTGGTGCAGTTTTACTAATTGCCAATTTTACCCTATGTCAACTGACAGCTTAGGACTTTTAAATGTTCAACTAGCACCATCAGATGGAACTTGTTTGTATGCTGGGAAACAACATAAGATGAGAGCGCACAAATTCTGTCCTTGAAAACCAATATCGAAAGAAGCTGAAAATCAGATACCCTTGGGTCAAAGTTTTACTTCGGAAATGCACCCAATTGTTCGGACTATGAGAACTTTGTGGATATAGCCGTTCCAAGTGCATTTAGATTTTAGAAGAAATCGCAGGGTTCAAGACTGGAATAACCTAATTTTACGGTATGTTTCATCCTTGTGTGAAAATCAAGCAGTGTGATGTGACATTCGTGTGAACTGCGTTGATCGATTTCTATTTGAAAGGCAAGTTATACGTAACATGCTCTCCATTTAAGTTAAAATCGTTTTTATCTTCCATTAGAAACTGAAATTCACTTCTCTACTTGCACCAAGAACCTTCAAAAGCAAGGAAAACATTTATAGTCAACGAACCGTTCGTTTTAATGAACTGTTGAATAGCTGGGATATAAGCAAAAAATACCTCTCTGCTTGTGCTCCTCAATTTGTTCGTCAATTTGAACAAACTTTTAAATGAATATTAATGTGAGGCATTCATTGCAGCGAAAGAGAAAATTTCCACTCTCATTTCAAGGCAAAAGATCAAAATATTTCATTATAAGAAATTGGGCATATCATTCTATAAAAGGGCATTAACATTTTCTATTTGCCATATATTACTTTTAAAATTATTAAAAGGTAACCATTCTTATATATTTTATTAATTAATTTGTCTAAAATAATTACATAAAAACTCCGTTTCTTGTTTACAGAAATTGCAGTTTATACAATAAATAAGATTAATCTCAGTGCAATATATCACATAATCGTAATTAATTTGTTAAATTATCGAAGAATAGACTACATTATTGTAATCTAAAGACGTCAGAAAAAGCAGATTTGCCACCCCCCGAGCACACACCGTTTAAATATTGTCAGTTTGTAGGGTAACAGACCTTGAATCTCTCACCAAGGACGTTTCTTAATGTTGATCTCTACTCAACATGTGCGCTGATACACGTTTCCCTAAACGGGTTTGAGAAGTATTGTTATTATCATTATAATACATGAATAGATATAAAATTGTCTTCGAGAAATGCGCTTTAATCCTTAATCTTTGTGGCTAATAGTAATGACCAGAAACCGCACTTTTGCTAGTCGTTTTTGCATAAAGTTGTTTACCGAATGATTATACTCATACCAAATTGGTAATCTTCTTTGTGCCAAATTTGAGAAATTGAGCTATTTGAATTCATTCGCGATCAACCATATTAACAGATTTGTTACCTAGTCTGCATACGAATCCTTCCAAACGTGAGATATTTAGTAGATTCATATTATAATGCAAACACTATTTCATATCTGAATCCAGTCATTGGGAAGTTGAAGTGAAGTTATCTGGTCAATTATAATTTCTATTCAAGTTAATGAAAGTCTTGGTTATTAGATTATTAAGAGGCCTTTATAATAATAGGCAAACATTGTTGATAAGTTAAAAACCACGTAGACTGACCGCAATACAAGCTACTTCTTAAAAGACAGTTCAAAAATAACATTCTTAAAATGGCAGAATTCAATCTATCAAAGTACAATTTATTCAGTTTTCCAAACACTGTAAACCTAGACTAATTATTGATTGTCTTGTCCTGTAGACACTAATGCGAATTATGAAACGGTAAACATATTGAAGAACTAAATTTTCGTTCGATTTTCAGTTAAAGCTAAAAAACTGATATACGGAACCAACTCCCGTAAACAACCTCTAATCTGTTTTTCTGCAACCTTGTTTTTGTCCACGCAAGTTTGTCTCGTCTTTGCCTGATTTCACTTCGTTAATCACCTGTCTCTTAGTGGAATATCAACTCAAAGGCAGATGTTAAAGCATTTCATTGTCATTCTTCGACAATAACTCACTCACCCGCCCTCCCATTACGAAAAGACTCTTAGACATTTATGTACTAATTCAAGTCTCATTCTTGAGTCGGCTTGGTATGGTAGATGGTAGTTTAGACTGGTTTCCCTGGTGGTAACTTAATGCTACAAACGTTTACAAAGATTGGGCCTAAAATTTAGCTTTATCTGAGTCCTCTATACTTAATATATTCAAAATAAAAAAGAGTTGGATTTGGAAGATGAAATAATATTTCTTAACTATGAATTACGAAAACTTAGATCCTTTGGTAACATAATGCCATTTTCGACCACTTCAATGATTGTGAGATTGTTTGTTTAACCGTTTTAGGAAGCCAGAATCGTCTGAGAATAGTATATTGTAGCTACTAACGTTTCAGAAAAGAAAATGTTCGCCTTTGTTCAGATTACATCACTTTATTTATCGAAGATTTGTATTAATGGAAAAATATAAAAATTTCGTTATATGTCAATGAAATCGTTGAGTTTATAAAAGAATCTTCCTCATTTTTAAAATTGAATATTTGAAGATGTGTTTTATTAATTCAACGATAATTCTTTCTATCAATATCTATAATGTGAGATAATAATTATTGAAAGATAGTTTAGTTCTAACATATTTTAAAAGGATTATTGCCAATAAATGAGTTATTTTTAAATTTCGTAGCCAATTAACACGTAACATCCATACACTAGGTACCAGCTGATTGGCAGGTGCTTCACCAGATCTAATAGGCCAGTGCTAATTGACCAATCCGGAATTTGTGGTTAAATAAGGTCAGGAAGTACAAAGTAACACCAAGCTTTGCATTTTTAGCTGTATATGGAATGACCTCGGCAGTTAAATGGAAGCCCCACCTTTTCGATTAAATAATCATACTTCCAGTAATAGTGTCGTTGTTGCCGATGAAGAAATTTACCAAGCGGTAGCCATGATGGCTATTGTAATCATTATTGGCACCATCGGAAATGCTCTTGTTATCTCGGTACTTTGCATCAAGAATTCTTCTGGAAACTCTCGATGGAAAAGATATCGTCGACAACAACGTATCAGTGAAATAAATCAAGCTGAAATGGGAGCCTTTGGTAGAGATAAGACATTGGACTTTTTTGTACTCGTCTTAGCTATATCTGATCTATTCGTTTGTGTTATCATCATTCCTTCTACAATTACAATTGAGCTTTTTAAATATCGAATATCCATTGACTTGCTTTGTAAGATGTTCTATGTATTCCTTGTGGCCAATACAACATTCTCTTCTCTTTTAATCTCAACAGTGGCACTTGATCGTTATCTCTTTATATGTCATTCCTTGAAGCATATCCTAACTTTGATTAGAGCGAAAGTTATTGGGACAACTTTGGCTCTTTTCTCGCTCGGTGTGGGGATTGCTGCGGGTTGTGCTGTTGGCATAAAAACGGAAGACGATGGAGAAGTCGTTCAGCATATCTGTGATGAGATTGAATTCATTGATGGTATTAGCCATCTTCAAAGGAGACTCTCACGAGTTATTAAGTACTTCAATCATGCATGCTTCTT
Source organism: Rodentolepis nana (assembly GCA_900617975.1). NCBI lineage: Eukaryota > Metazoa > Platyhelminthes > Cestoda > Cyclophyllidea > Hymenolepididae > Rodentolepis > Rodentolepis nana. The sequence continues at coordinate 17,314 of UZAE01013177.1, read as the reverse complement.
GGCAAGTATCCTCATCGTCATTGTCCTTTATTCACGTGTATTTTGGGCAATTGTTGTAACCCGTTCTCGCAGCCACAAACTCTCGGTTTCAGTTTCAATTCATCGACAAAGTGGAAAGAAATCAGCATATGACAGCAAATCCTCCAGCAATGGTAAGGACTCTCGCCATAGGAGAACCAGTATTCCATCAAGATTTCGTCAGAAGGCCCATTTTACTTTCCAGAATCTTCGGTCTGCCATTATGCTCTTTGTTATTGCCGTTGTCTATATCCTAACCTTCGTGACATCTTTAATCATAGCAAATGGATGGATAAAAATGAACTTAGTACTCTTATATCTCTACTACATTAACAGTGCTGCTAATCCATGTATTTATGCGATATTTACCCCGTCCTTTCGTCAGACCGTGGCCACACTTTTTCGCAGCTGCTGTTGTCAAAAGGACAGTATAGATCAGACCTCTGCAATTGGTAGGGATTCAAAACATTCGGATAGCGGTTCTCGTAATATAGTTCAAAACAGTCAAACTTGGAGTCACTCTCGTGGTAAAATTTACACAAGGGACGATCCATTTCCATTTATTACCAGAGAACAGCGTAGAGCGGCAGTTAAGGAGGGAACCGCCACCATAACATCACTCTCGACGGAATTGAAGTTGCATGCAAGTAATTCATAAGTGCCCGATTAACTGTGTATAATATATTTTTGTATACAGAGACATAACTCTTTTCAATCCACATATTTCAACCCACCGGTGTATTGATCTAAAACCTGTATTTCTGTTGAGTACATGGTGCATTCATATGCTTTGCATTCCTTAGATCTGACCTTGATTTTCTTCTCATTGAAGAAGATGAAACCATTACTTTGTTTTAATTTAATAAAGAATCCTGATCCGTTTTGCTGAGTTATATTTATTTTTAAAGATTTTCATGAACAAACTGTTTATAAATAACTGCTCTTTTGTATAGGGTTACGGTTTGAGTTAATCGCAAATTTGTTTTACTTTGAAAGAAATCAAACATTTCAACATTTTACAAGTTTAAAGAATATATTGCATTTAGATTGTTTAAGGTGAATTTTAATTATATTGTGTATTACATATTCATGTTTTCGCTTTAAGACAATTCAATTTTTACAATTTATTATCAATTTTGAATTTATCTTTTGGCAAGTGAATAAACGAGTTGAAACAATGCTTACATATAAAATAGCGGAAAAAGATAATTTGCTTGCAAAGATTTTATTCCTTTATTGAATATTCCACTCAAATGACTAAATCCTACGTATATTTATGATCTTTGTCTTTTTTTCAAGGTATCACATTTAGCTGGTCAGTGGTAAACTGGAATACATCCTTGAAATGGGAGTTCTCTTGACAAAATTCAACACATGAAAAAGTTCGAAATAGGTAGACACATTGCTGTAGTAAATAGTGCACTTTATTAGTATTCTATCTGAGGTGAAAGTTCATGACACGAGAAATAGAGCTTGATAAGTAGCGTTCATTCTGGCTTATAGAGAACAAGATTTAAATTCATACCTGCTACTTCGTTGAAAATAAGTGATTCGTTCCTTCGTTTTGATGAGGGTAGTGTGCATAATGATTAGCTTTAGTTAGGTTATGATCCTCAAAATGCTTCGCTAGAATTGAAAATTCTTGTAAATGTAATTTGCTCCTTGATGTTGTGTTTAATGTGACGATAAAAAAACAAAGGTCAACAGTTTCCCATGTTACTGTCCATGGTTATTGGAAAAGAAATACTTTCACTTTTATGCAACAATGTTATTAGTATTGTTTCAAATGGCAGACGTTTTGAATAGTTATCATTGGGGATTTAGCTGACTTCGGGCTTCCCAGATGGAGGAACATCAATGTGGATAAAATTGGAGGGGGGGGGGGGGGGGGGGGGCAGAAGAGTGCTTCACAGATGTAGAAGAGACACAGACATTAAGGTAGAGAAAAGGTGAGATGAGTACTGTGAAAGTTATGGGATATGATATATTGGGTTGGCACCTAAGTCATTGCCGTTTTTGTTGACAGATTCACTCTGTACTTTCTTTCGTCTTGTTAACGTGGCCAGAGCATCTAACCTATATTTTTTTCTTACTGTATGGGCTTCTAGGTTAATTAGTAAAAAATTTTTTTTGTTTAGTTCTTTAGTTTTGTTTTTATCCCAATTTAAAAATGAAAGAACAGGACGTGCACTTCCGACACATTTTATTGTATTACTTCCAAAAAGGCAAGAACGCATCGCAAGCACAAATGAAGTTATGTGCCATATATGGAGATGAAGCCTTAAAAGAAAGGCATGTCGAAATTGGTTTGAAAGATTTCGTTCCGGTGATTTTTCACTGAAAAATTCACAACGATCTGGGCGCCCAGTCGAAGTGGGTGTAACCCATATCAAGGCCATTATCGATTCAAATCCTCACAGCACAACACGAGATATTGCAGAGAAGCTCAATGTGTCGCATACATGCATTGAAAAAAAATTACAAACCCTTGGTTATGTCAAGAAACTTGATTTATGGATCCCTCACCAGTTAAAGGAAATTCATTTGACGCAACGGATTAGCATCTGTGATTCGCCGCTACTGAAACGCAATGAGAATGATCCATTTCTGAAGAACCTAGTTACTGGCGACGAAAAGTGGATAGTTTATAGCAATGTTACTCGCAAGAGGTCATGGGTGAAGTAAGATCAACCAGCCCAAACAGTGTCAAAAGCAGCAGAGATTCACCAAAAAAGATTATGCTGTCAGTGTGGTGGGGGGATCACAAAGGAATTTTGTATTTTGAACTCATGCCGCAGAACCAAACGAGAAATTCAAACGTGTATGCTGAAGAACTCGAAAAACTGAAGGATGCAATTGAAGATAAGCGGCCGGCATTATCAAATCGGAAGGGTGTTGTTTTCCATCATGATAACGCAAGGCCCCCCCCCCCACACATCTTTGGTTACTCGGGAAAAATTATTGGAACTGGGTTGGGATGTTTTGTCACACCCACCATATAGCCCTGACCTTGCGCCTTCGGATTACCATTTGTTTCGTTCCATGCAAAACTCTTTAAATGGTAAAATTTTTAACAACGCGGATGATGTCGGATCACACCTAATTCAGTTTTTTAATAGCAAAGACCAGACATTTTACGTTCGGGGATTTTTTACTCTGCTAGAACGATGGTAAAAGGTCATCGACAAGAGCGGCCAATATCTAATTGAATAAAGTTATATTTTTAAACAAAAATTCCGAATTGGCCTTCTTATTTGAAATCGACAATGACTTAGTTGCCAACCTAATACATTGGGGTCATGTTAGTTTGAAGTCAGAAGTCAATTGCCGGTTGATATACTTTTTTGCCCTAGGAGTATACGTTGTCCAGAGTGCACCACATGGAGGTAAGTCTATCGCACGCCCCTTAAGCAACGAAGTAGTTACAGTCCAATTTATTTCAAGAAGTATCATCACCATGGCAAATTAGGTAAGACAGCTGAATTGCAAGATAGATGATTTAGCTAAATAAATTCGATTCAATCAAATGTTCTTAACAATTGACAAACGGTTAAAACTAATTTAATTTGTACTAAAAATGGTTAATAATTGGCAACCCATTATATGATCGATTTGAAATTGAATTTGTGACTTACATTAAATTGAATGAAAATTGCAGCATTTTCGGGGAAATAAATAGTCCTCTCTATTATTAAATCGCCTAGAAATTAGGAACATCTACATCCGAACAAACTTTTCCTCAGATTTCTTAAGAAACCATTTGAAATATAGAGGAGCAGGTTATAAAATTTAAGTTGATTTTCTTAGTAAAAGTAGATTAAATTGATTTGTTGTCACTGTTTAAGTTTGACAAATTGTCTTAAATTCCTCTTATTTTTATAAAATTCTATTTGCTTGTCACTTAACTAACATACTATATATTATAAGACAACATTAACCAAAGTAGATTACTCGATCTTTCATGCTAACAAGCACACATCAAGGTCAAACTAACATTTATCACGGTGTTTATACGCAATCAATATAGCTTTTGGAAGAGAAGGTTATAAATTAGTAATCCGCAGTTTTGAAAGATGCATGAAATGCGGCTTGTGGTTCTATTAAGTCTCATAGTAGAATTCGGTTCATGGAATACTAAAATTGCTTTAGCGGGATCCAAAAGTAAGCGAAAATCACTTTCGGAGAACGATCACTTTGAACCACAATTCATTGCCTTACTCAAAACATAAACAATGGCAAAATGCATAATTTCGCATTCAAAAATATTTAATTAAGTCAAAAAATTTAATCTTCAAAAGCAAATTTAAGTATTCTGAGGACATATATTATCTTAATTGATGGGATGTAATATTTTCGTTGACAAGCATGAGGTATTTAACTTTCCATGCATGCTATTATGTCTAAATGTGCACCAAAGGCACCATTTTTAATTATTTGAATTTGGAAATAAGTGTATATAAAACAGAAAATCCATATATACATACATCTTACATCTTATGCACTTAAAATATGGTGTAATTAACAATTTGAATAAAAAACATTCAAATGATAAATGGGCCTGTCTGAGAAATCAGACTCAACAGAATCGCCGCCCATCGACGCACAATTAGTGAGGGCAAAGACCACGACTATTAGTTAAGTTTGGCTAATTAATACGGGTTTAGCAATTTAGTGTTCGCAGTGAAGTGCCACCACTTCCTCTGCCCAAGAAGAGGGGTTGAAAGCATTCATTGGCTTGGGATTTATTATCATAAATCATGTAAATTACTGCCTATTAAATATTTATATTAGGTCAACTGTTATACCCCAAGAAAAAGGTTTCAATCTCTCTACTAACGAAATAATTTACTACCTAGTAAGTATAAAAACAGACTTGAGACTAAAGGTGTAAATTGCACTGATTTTATTCCGGTAATGTGTACTTGTGATAAATAAAATGGTAATTAAAGAATTCAAAATTCCCTAAGTAAGTTCAAAAATTGACTTTATTATAAATACGCAAAACGAGTGGAGATTTATTAGGATTGAATGAGTTGGAATAGTCACCAAATTAAGAAGTTTGAAAATAAGTGCGTTATAATAGATAACTTTCCAATAAAGACTGCAAGTAAATTAACGACATAATTTGAAATGCTGCTAAATAGTCCTTGATGAACTTCAAGTGGATGATGTGCAAATGTTCTGGGAGAAAGAAGTCGAATTTTTTATGGTGAACTCCAATGGAATACCCATTTCTCACATTATTAAAATTCAACTGTGATTAAAATTTATGCACAAAATACAAAAGTTTATGTACGCATACATGAAATTTACGTGCATAAATGAAAAGACGATCTACAAATTGCTTAACCTATTGTCCATTAGATGGATAATATGACAAAAAATTAAAACTGAAACATCTGCAGGACCGTCAAACAGGAAAATCTGTCGACTTGATGATTTTAGAACTGAAATCTTATTGGTGTCACTTTTTCTCTCCTTTAAAATTGTAAATAATCATTCATTCATTTTCATTTAAATGTTTGGAATCCGATTACCCGATACTATTGAAGATTGCAAAAAATGTCAAGTGCGTTTAGTGTGCAATATCGGTTTAGCAATACGGCTTCGACTGTTTACTAACGAATGGGTCTGTTATACTTTCTTGATTTATATAAATAAGTTGATTTGAAAGAATATTAAATGCAATGTGTTTTACATAATCGTCTAATTCTTCTATTTCAGAATATATATGTATGAATTATGTGAATTAAACTCGTTTCTCTTGCATTTTCCTTAATAACTCCATTAGGAATTCGATTTTCTCCCCAATAATCTCTTCTTTGCTTTCTTGAGCCTAAGTAAATGTGCAAATAAGAAAAATTGCATTGAAATTAACATGGCGGCAAAATAACGGATAAACGAAGCAAACGTGCATTTTCGTATAAATTACAGAGAAAAAATTACGTAGAAAGGTGATTTTAAACCTTATTAAACATGAATCCGACCAGTAAGATACATTCCAGCTTTTAACATAAGGGATTGTCTGGTACCTTTAGAAGATAACTCTGGGTCGGTGAGGATGAAGTAACCGGTGCGAGATGGTTTTATATAAACTGCTAAACACCATGTGAGAGCATGCCGATTTGAGCCATTAGAGGTAGAACTGATGTGACTGGATCTACCCTCAAAATTAATATAAAATTTGATCCTTATTCCGTGTGACTATTTATAAAACTCGGAGTATGTAAAGTGAATATTCAGCAATCCGGAAATAAATCTACTAACTATTTTGCAGTTGCTTTCCTGCAGTAAGGTGTTTTATAATGTCTTCCATTGTTGCAGCGTATAAATTACCAATTCGCCTTTAATGTCTACTACTTGTCTGTTCATTCGGATCAAACGATCCTTGGCAAGATGCAGATGTATCGAAATAGTAACACCGACTGAAATGACAGATCACCAGACGATGAGCATTAGACAAAGTAAACAGTAAATCATCCAGAAATTCAGGTAAGGAATTAAAAGACTTTAATTTTGAAATGCGAATTCAGTATAGCGCTATGAGTGGAGAAAGACAGAAGAAATCGAGAAAAATGAAATGGAATATTTATCTAAATTGAGTATCTGGCTGAAGCAGGTTCTCACATTTTCGGTTATAGCACTAATATTGTGTTTATAGTTTTTCAGTAAATAAAATGATGCATATATATTTCAGTATCGCAATTAGTTTGAGCCGACGACAAAATGGGAACTAGTTAGCACTCATTCAATTGAAATCTTATTTTCGAGGAGTTTAAATTCCATTTGCTTCGAAGCGTCCGCTCGCCCCCCCCCCCCTTGACAGTCGCGACCAATGCAACCTGCACAAGTAGTGTCTAAAAAAATATTTACTTCGTGAAAAACAGGGCCAGTCCTAAACAGGACAAACATAGCTTAGAGTGGTATTCCGTTTACAGTGGTGGATGTGCATCAAAGCCCTAATGTTTTTCCAAACTGTGCTTTGAACACGGAGTCGCATAGTGATGGATTTTTAAGCCTTTAAATTTCACAGATGATTATCAGCACATTTGTTGTTGAAAAGAGTTACTAATCCCCATTTTTAACCCCATAATGGATCAGAAATAAAACGATAATTCTTTCATTCGAGACCAAAACTAACTATGGAAGTAGTGTAAATTTATTGAGTAGAATATCTATTTCCCGTATTTAAATTCACAATAATATACTGACTACCTGAACAAAGAAGAGAAATTTTATTTTTTGAAATTAATAAAAAAATTCTAAAAGACGATTAAACACAATATGAATGTAATGCGTGTACTTTGTACTCAAAACTTTCGAGATAAGTTTTGAAACTTTAAATATTTAAGTAGTGGAGAATTTCGATCGTGTTTACCAAAGCGATGATTCCTATCCGGCTTCGGATCTTCAATTTTGGTCACTTTTAATTTGTGAAAAATTTTTCTACGATAGGTCATAAATAGGTCGGTAATATGACACTGCTTTCTAATTAATACCAATAACACTGCATTATGGTAATTTGTAGAGAATAACCCAAGTCCTTCACAAGTTTTCCCCAAATCATCAGCCAAAGATTAATTACCAAATCATGTTTAATCTAAGATACCTTGCAAAGCCTTTAGACATGTTTGATGAATGCATCTGGTATAATTAATCGGGTGGGTGGAACTGATATTTAATTAATGAAATCTCCTCTCGATTTGTTAAAGAGTGAATCCTATTTACTTATATCCGTGAAGGTAAATGGAAACTTCCACGTTTATGCTGTCTCCTTTCAGTAAGATTTAAATTCAAGTTCGCACAAAGTATTTTAAACTTTCAACGATTCATTTTCAAGAAGAGTATCCATTTTCTAGAGTTGCTTCTCGTACCTTATGTGCTTGGCATGCTGGTAGTTTGAAAGAATTAAAATACAGCAACGTATGAGCTCAATTAGTCCCTATGCTTGGACCAAATAGCATAATGTGCCTGAATTCCAAAACATTTTCCAAATCGTTTGTTCATAGTTTCTGGTGTCTTACAGTGATTATGTCTGAGATGGCGATAAACCAAGATTGTTGACGGTAAAAGCATCACTTCTTTGATTTTTCACAGCATCGTTTTCCTGATGGTACGAGCCCTTCCTTCATTGATTATTAGACCTCAGGAGAATTACTAGCATTGCTGGGGAAATATCCCGCGAACCAGTAAGCACCTTAGAATTACTTCCACCACTGTTGCCTCCTCTTTTGCTTTTAGCTGGACTCTCTGGAACCTGTTGGCAATTGGATAGAAAAAAATTGCTTGAGTGCAGCGATTATGACAACCACCTTAAGTTCTCTTCAATAAAATTCTTAGCTTCTCTGTTGCCTGAGTGTTCTGATAAGGCGCGCCTTATTTTTGCTGGAATATTCTGAGTTGAATTGGTCCTTAGCAGTATATGCGTTCAAATAGTGGTGGATGGGTTCGCAGGTTTGTTTTATTTCTTGATCAACTATGAATACCCGTCAGTAAACATTCAACCATGATTTGTAAATTACATGCGGTCAATATTATAGCCTAGCCAAAATTATGACTCCGCGATTAAGTTTGAATACCCTTCGTTGATGCGAATTACTTACGACGTTTTCGTCAACCCAAAGAGTAAAGAAACGACTAAAACCAAATTCATGAATAGTTGTCCATAGATAACTGATGCTTAAGTTGGCGGTTGGGATGCAAAAGCCACGAGCTTCTTTGAGTCATCTGGATAAGGATGTTCGACCAATGCTCCATTATCACAACACAAAGAATCTGTAGCGATCAGATTTTTGCAGCTCTGGAATACAATTAATCAGAAGCATATTTAAAAGTGGCATGGAGTTCAGCTCCGAAAATGCTCTTTGGTACCCAAGTATACTGGTGTCGTGTTATTTATAGTGCTACGAGTGAAGTGGAGGGCAGTTAGACAAAGACTGAACGATGGGCTTCGACATAGATGGAAGACGTCATCCCCACAAAAACGCAAATTCGTTCAGGATCGGGTAGGCGACTCTTAGTTTCGAAAATTAAGCCAAGATATTTGATGAATAATAAGTGCACTCATTTTTCCTCATCCTTGATGAAATGCATAATAATAATACTATATTAATTCAGTTCCCTGTTCGCTCGGCTAACTATGATTGCATACAGGTATGCAGCCCTGCACTTTGCCATACTAATCAAATTTTTTTATTATGTGTTAGAAGGTATCAGAGAGGTGCTCTTCGCGAACATAAATTTAGTAAATTGAAGCCGACCTCAGAGCGCACTGGTGGTCAACTATGCACAAAATTCTTGTTTGACCTTGATTTTGCCGATAAACCTCGATAATTGTGACCTCGTAAAACACATGACATCATTAAAAGTTACAAATATATTTGTAGTTGCGGTAGAGAATAGTGGCCATCTTGAATAATTGTGTTTAAATAAATGAGACAAGATTATACACAGTACTATCTTCTGAAATGTATAATGTATCGAAAATAGGTAACGTTAATACGATTGTAA
>UZAE01013176.1:6820-25685 GCA_900617975.1 Rodentolepis nana | reverse complement strand
GGTGATGGTAGTTTGAAGTGAGAAGTCAACTGGCGGTTTATAGACTTTTTTGCCGCATGAGTATACGTTGCCCAGGGTGCACCACGTGGAGGTAAGTCTATCGCACACCCCAATTTAAAAGTATAATAATTTGTGTTCATACTACCCTATATCCCTTTTATTTGAGTAGACAGCGCCTACTCTGCGATGTAATATTAAAAGCCGGAGAGTTGGAGGTTCCTGCCCACAAGAATGTTCTCGCAGCCTCCTCGCCATACTTCCACGCCATGTTCACCGGCGATATGGCGGAGAGTCGAGCATCTGTGGTAACTATTGGCGGCATCGATAGTGCAGCACTTGCCCTTCTTGTAGACTTCATTTACACCGCAGGTAAGTTGGAATTTTTTGTCGTTCTCGAGTTTAAATTAGCTTGCTATTATTTCTCTTCAAATCTTGCACTTATTGAAGTGAGTTAAATAGATCGATAGTTTCGTTTGAACACAAGCAATAAACCAATCGAGAGCTTAATTAAATCGCTCACTATCATATTACAGGCTTCTCGTTGTATAATATCAGCATTATGTAGATCAGCAATTGAATATTTGTATTTTGTACTTGAACGAAGTTCACTGACTTCGTCTTATTCATTATCAGTTTCTCCATGTCAGTGTTATATGTGTGCTGTCACGCCAATACACTAATTGGTTGGCTTCTCTAACAGTCAAGTGTTTTCCGCATGTTCATAAACATATATTCTAACGTGTGTAACGCATCGCAATACGTGGATATGCTATGATCCACTAGCTTTTGCCAACCACTCAATTTCTAACTGCAATATGGAATAGACTATCTTCTACTGGGTTTTGCTGGTGGTAAGGACGGTTTCCACTTCATTGAGTGCAATTAAAATTTGCACGGCTACAATGCAAAAGTGGCGTTCAGTGTTCTTCTCTTTCATTCTAATCATAAGTACTCTTTATTGGTTTCATTTGGGTAATTAATTAACGACCCTTGTCTATTCCGTCACTAAAAATAATGCTGGAAGTTCTTGTTTCCGCGGCTTCGGTCTGCGAATAGTAGATATTGCTAGACCATAGTCGACTTAATTTCGAGTTAGACGGATAGAGGTATAACTAAAAGCAAACTTTGTTTACACTCTCTTGGCCCGTACGTTTCCTATGATTGTCATTTTGGAAAACCATAGAATGGAATTTTTAGTCTTATTGCAACTTTGGTTGAAATTTCTGAAATAAATATATAATGTTCACAAATAATCTTTTCAGAGGTGTTAATCACAGAGGAGACTGTCCAATGCCTTCTTCCAGCAGCCAATCTCCTCCAAATGACAAGTGTTCGTGAAGCCTGTTGTGAGTTCCTGCAGTGCCAACTTCATCCCACCAATTGCTTGGGTATTCAACGTTTCGCCGATATGCATGATTGCTCAGAACTCCTCCAGGTCTCTCGAAGGTTCACTGAACAGCATTGCGGGTGAGCTGTGCTGAAATATTTTGCCATATGATACCTTAATCTTCGGCATGAGTAAGATCAATGCATTTGAATCTGCGTTGGCATCGTAACTTGTTCCAGACTTCATATCCATTTGAATAATATAGTTCCAGCAAAAATGGTGACGGATTATTATTGGTAGAAGGAACTCTTCTACACGGAAATCGCTCAGATTATCTTGGTATACTGTGAACAATATTTCTGCACTATTACAAGCGTGGTCAATAAAGGAATTAAAATCACCCCATTGAGGATTCATTGGTTATTTGGATACAGTCATTCAAAAGTTACTTTTAATATCTAAAAGGGTTGTGACCTGCTAACCACGAGAACACAAGCCCCCTTGTTTCTTCCTTACTTTCTTTGTCTTAATATTATTAATTGCTCATAAACATGCCCTTTTATTTCAGAACTGCCGTTTTCGCCTAATGGGGCGTCACATTTGCCATGTTTTTTATACTTTGACATTTAATCGCTATCAACATATTGCTAAAGGTGATGATTGGGGGCCTGCGCTTTGCATTAGATAATGCTAATTGTGATTCTACTTTGATTAAGTTGGTCAGACACTGAATCATACTCCTTAAGGGGCGACTGTCATCTCTGTCTCCTATCGTTGCCTTCCTGGTATCAGGTGACTGCAATAGCTGAATTCGTTTCTGTCTAAATGTTTCTGAAGTTCTTGTACATGTGATTTCTTATTGCATGTATTACGGTGATAAGAATGATTCTTTAGTAAGGGAGGCAGTCTATGAGTTTACCTATTTTGTAATTCTCTATATTACTAAAAATTACTCCTTTTATTTTGCAGTGAGGTGCTGGAGCACGGTGAAGAGTTCTTGAGCCTCACCAAGGAACAGCTAATAAGTCTCATCTCCAACGATCACATCCGAGTGTCCGAGGAACAGGTTTTTGAAGCCGCCCTCCGATGGATGCGACATAATGTGGCTACTCGAGGCACGCCTGAAGTGGCTGCTGAAGTCTGCGGCCACGTTCGTTTCAGTCTCCTGCCAAGGGATTACCTTGTAAGACTTTCTCAGTCTGAAGCTTTTCTGCGAGCTAACCCCTGGTGCAAAGATTTCCTCCTTGAAGCTATGGGTTTCCTACTGCTGCCATGGGAACAGAGAGGGCGTAATATCACCTCAGAGCGGACAAGACCGAGAAGTATTGGAGTCCCTAAGGTTTGTTGTCTTTCTGTCACCCCCCTTTAGTAGGAACTCTAGTCTAAGCACTTGTTTGTTAATCAATATCATATGGAGATTATTTAGAATGAAGTGACAGGAGATGTTATATGAGTATAAAAGTCTGGAAATGGATCGAGAAACAGTAGTGACCATGGAGAGTAAGCGAACTCGTGCCACAACGAACCCTACTCTCTACCAAAGCGCGGAATCTGAAAATGAGTAAATATGGTACCATGGTACCATAATTTGTCTGCCATCTTCTGTACTGGTTGTCGAGGTTGGTGGTTTAGCCTTCTTCCACTTCCTCAGTAGCAACGTGCTTGGCTCTTCAATGTCATTTCTTCGTCTGTCTACAGGGAAAGGGAAATAACTATCAATCAACTGGTAGTTTATTTGCCTTGGCAATTATGAACGCGTATGTTGTGAGGTTGTCATGGTAAATTTAGTCACTGTCGTCCTTGTTAGTTAGTCGTGTCTAGATCAGGACTCTGGCATATCTTTATTCGATGGTTAATCTTGGAACCACTTTCAGACAGTACATTTTCTCCTTCAACATATGGGGAATATCCAGTGGCCCTGAGTTATTCCAATCGATATACCAATAATGCCTTTATCGTAAATTGTTGTCTCTGCAACTATTGGCGAAATTCCATTCATCGATTTTAGCAAGGTTCGAATATCTTCTTTGTAAATTCAAACGTTTAGTCAGCGGATCCCGAACCGACAGTTTCGTTGCCCATCGGTGCTCACCCAGGGAGCATAATAACCGACTTGACTGGTTCAATTTAAATGATAAATGGGTTAGCGGAACCTATAACTAAGACGGTCCTATGTTGCTAGGCCACTCTACCCAAGTAAAATGTTTGGAAATGCTCTTTTAAAAATCAAATTCAGTGATGTGAGCATGAATATTTTTGATGAATAATTCTGATCAGCATAATGGAGGGCAGAAAACGTCATTTACTGCTTCAAATCCACTTTTAGAACAAATTGAGTGGTTTTCTCGTTCTAAACTTTAGACTTGCTGGACTGCAGGCTATCTATTAGCTTAGAATTGCATTTCAAACTGACGGACTTACTTATATGCTCTCGCAATTAATTACGTTGACATTTATTTAATTAGCTCAAGCAAGCGATCTAATTACAACAATTGAAGTTTTTATTAAGTTGGCATCTACTAATTTTCAGGCGTCTGCTAGAGAATAGAAGAAGCAGGTTGTTAATTAATACTTGTTCTTTCCTCCTTGAGGAATATTTTGCCTTCTAAAATGTATATTATTTACCCCCCCCCCCCCCCCCCAACAAAGCATATACGTGGATAGTATTTTCCAACAATTGTTGGTAAACATACCTCCTTTCAGCTTATGGTTTCTAGAAACGTCTATTAATCCACTGTTGCATTGTATTTCCTTCAAGCAAACCGTTGTCTTCCTACCTTCCTGAGCAACTGCAGTCTTTAATATACTTCAGAGCATATGCATATATTTGCCACGATTGAAGGTTCTTGTACTTCTAAATTGCTTTCTTAATGATGGGTGATTCGTCTATAAAAAGTTGAATTCCTTTCTCGCAACTGATAATTTTTCATTCCTCCTTTTCAATAGCCACTACGGGTGTAATGATGTTAGCTTCTATCACTGTTGCGAAGTTGCACTTTTCTCACGTACATTTAGGCTTTCCTAATAGCACACTCGAGACATGGTGTGGCAACTGTAGGGGTAAAGCTTCGCGCCCCCTACTGTAATATATTGTATTGTCAAAACCACGTGATTGTGGATTATTTATTTCCACCTATTCGTTCATTTGTCCAGCTAATGATGGAAATATTTTTTTGTCTGTGTCTAATGGCAGGCTTTATGTTAGTTATCATTGGCCCTTTAGTGGACTTCGGGCTTCACAGTAGGGAGGACCGTCGAAGTCACAATATGTAGAGAGGGGTAACAGACAGGTACAAAGGTAGAGAAAGAGGTAAGGTGAGGAGAGTACTGTGGAAGTGGTCAAATATGGCATGCAGTCGAGTCATGATACTTTGAAGTTATAAGTCAACTGCCAGTTTATAGACTTTTTTGCCGTATGAGAATGTAGGACATATAGGGGGGTCATGATACTTTGAAGTTATAAGTCAACTGCCAGTTTATAGACTTTTTTGCCGTATGAGTATACATTGCCCAAGGTGCACCACGTAGAGGTAAGTCTAGTACACACCGCGGCTATCGTAACATTGATTCTTAAAAATAACGCGTTGACTTTGTATGATATCTTTCAGTGAATCGCGATTTGTTAGTCCTAACCATTGCTGTTATGAACTAGTACTGAAGGACTCATGGAACTCGGAGGTTTAAAGTCGGTGGGGGGAGGGGGGAGGATATTGGCTCCTGGTGAACTGAACCACACACACTAAGTGAACAAAGGAAATCAACCTAGCGGCAACGTTAGTCTTTGCTTTTGTTCTCTCCTGTCTTATGGTGTACCCCCCTTGCTTTAATTAGATTTATAATAGAGTGATGATGCACAGCTATCCGTCCTTGGAACGGGTTCTTTTTACATTGAAATGAAATGTAACCCCAATTAGATTTTGCTAGAGCATTAACATATGTATTTATGATCACGTCAAGTGCGCAAAGCAAAGTTGATTCGTGATTCTTCCGTGAATTCTCAGCTCAAAATCCTCACTTTGTTATTTGCTCAGTCTGTAGGGATCTAACATCTTTTAGTCGGTAACTAAAAGGTGTCAGTAAGTTAAGGTTCTCCTTTTCATCTTCTACTCGAATGTGACATTTCGTTTGTTGAATTGAAACTAAATCCCAGTTCTGCTAGGATTGATATTAACAAATTAGTAATTTAATTAATGCGCATGTGCAAGAAATTAGCCATTTAGTCACAGCTTTTCTTTAAACCTCTCCCATTCACTTTCTCCCTTTAAAAGGTCTTGAGAGTGCAAAAAATGTTGCCTGTCGTGGACAAAGAATGTGAATTATATTATCCCACTTTAGTATTTGTGAAGTGGGATCATTAGAGAAGTTATGCGATTTATTAGGTGGCTGGAAATTCTCCGAAGCTGTTCTCCTTGGGAAATGGCACCTCTGTCCCTGTAGCAGGAAAGTAAATCAGATTTATCTTCAACCCACAAGATGGTTTCTAGGTTAGACAATTGAGTTGCATAATCATTGACTAACTTCTTCCGTCGAAATTCAACTCAAGCTTTTTAGAATTTTCTATGGTTAGATGTTTTACATTATACTCACAGCGACAACCTAGTTTACGGTAGTTTTTGTAATTAGACCTTAACGAATGTGCTAGTAAATTGAATACATATCGTTTACTGCCGGAAGTGAAATTACCAATTGTAAACGCGATAGTTAAATGAGGTATTAATGATTCTAACCCCTTTTAAAGATCTAAGTATGGCGAGTGCCACTATCTATATTTATTTCAAATGGCAGGCTTTATGATAGTTATCATTAGCCCTCTTGTTGACTTTAGGCTTCACAGGGGGGTGGAACATCAAAGTTGAAAAAATTCGAGAGAGAGAACAGATAAGTGATTCAAAGATGTAAAAGAGACAAACAGCCACAAACGCAGAGAAAAGAGGTAAGATGAGTAATGCGGAAGTGGTGGAATATGACATACAGTAGGGTCATGGTAGTTAGTAGTCCGAAGTCAACTGTCGGTTAATAGACTTTTTGCCGTATGAGTATACGTTGGTCAGGGTGCACCACATGGAGGTAAGTCTATCGCACACCCCAAAATATGGAACGCTTCACGATTTTGCGTGGCATCCTTGCGCAGGCGCCATGATAATCTTCTCTGTATCGTTCCAATTTTAGTATATGTACCGGTTCTCGTCCACTGTCTACATTAAATCTCGTAAAAGAGTGTAAATGGAATAATAATTTCAATCTTTATTTTTGTGCTAATGGTGCTGTGGCTTTTAAGTTGTTGTTGGTCTTTCTAAAGGAGGAAAATCAGTCGCACGAATGAATTTAGTAAGATCATGGGACTGGTATTGATCGCAAGGTCATAGGCATATAAATAACTGGACGTATATGCACTAGCTTTTGCTAATCTATCTAATCACATGTGTTGATAAAATTAATTCACTGGAATTAATACGAATCGTTTCCTATCATCCTGATTCTCTTCACTTGTAAGAGGGGAATCGCAGCTCCTGCTAATTCCCAATTCTGTAGATCCATAGACGGGGGGGGGGGAGATAATTACCCTCCAGACTTTTAAACCCAAACAAGTCGTGGGCATCATCTACACTCAGACTAATATGAACCGGTTTATTAGATGTTGGATTATGAAAATACAGAAAGTTGCGATTGATCGTTCTTGTGGGTCAGTGTCTGCAAATCCCATGAAGCACTTGTAAAACTGAGCTTTAACTGTAGTGAATACTCCTTCCTACCCCACCCTCCCCCCTTCTCCAATTCTAAAACTATGAAGCTGTAACGAGAACGCAGCTTTCGTTGTGCAACAATATGGAGTTTCAGGACTATAAACTCCCAATTTCACAATGCATCTCGCTTTCCTTACTAACTGCAATGTTGTAATTTAAGCACAACCAGTCTTAATCATATCCTTCAAACAACCTCCTACTTGACTTGAATAATTCTGGGGGGGAGGGGGGGTTCGGAAATTTCAATTTAAAATATTTAATCCAATCCTAAGCCCACATTTTATCCCGAAGTTCCGTATTTGCACTTTTAGGAAATGCATTTTACTTAAGATAAATTGGCTTGTCAATTGCTATTAAAGTGAGAATTCACGTGGTCCACCTTGCTTAAAAATCAAAAATGACAAATAGGGCAAATTTCGACGGAGAAAACGAGAGAATACTTTCTTAAAGTTTTTTGCGCACAACACAAATCGCGATAGTTAAGTGTTGACTAAATGCGATTTCAGTGCTTTCTTCGCATTCCTTATTACAACGTCAGATGATAAATGCCAGCTGTTTTTTATACAAAAGTTTTTTTCCTCGTTGAAGGCGGAAAAAATGTGGCCGCTATATAAATTATCCATTTAAGGCAAAGTAGCTTAACTGAGTTTGTTGAAATGGCCAATGCTATACGTGGTGTTTGTTGTTAACCTAACCTAATCGCTGTACAATCTACCGCTAATCAATTCAATTCTCTCAAACTCTAGTAGTTTTTACACTTGCAGTAACTGAGGCATCAGTTTCATTCAAAAATTTGCTTTACACACTTTCCCTCGTTGGCATAAAAGCACAATGGATTTGCCGATCCAAATGGCAGATTTTAAAAATCAATAACTGCATACACGCTGATTATTGATTAAATAAAGTGTTTAATAAATTCAAATGTTACCACTTGACGCGCCTACCTCGAAGACTGTCGACTTTTGCGCTTAATTCAGTCCATCTAGTCACTACAGGGTGATTACTTGTTCGAATAATTAACATCTGCTACTTAAGCAAGTAACCTCACTTGTTAATTGAAACAATCCATTCGCAAAGCTAAAATGAGGACTTTCGCTCTCGTTATTTATTTATCAACTAGATAAGGCAGCCAGTAATTTGAATATTATCGTATAAAGCATATCAATTTTTCAATTTCATATTATGGTCAGATATTATGGGTCCGTTTCGCATTACTTAAGCACTTTTGAGTAGGCGTAAAATGGACCCAGATGTAACAGCCCTTGCTGAGTTGGAATTTCGTTCCCTGCTTGTAACATTTAACAGATTTCGTGCATTTCCAGCTCAGTTTTAGTTATTAGCAAGCAAAGAAGTCAGGTAAGCGATAGTTAAAATGCAAACGTGGTGAACAACGCAAAAAATTTTGTGAAACTCCCATTTACAACTCAGATCGCACAGATTTGTAAGTTTTATTCGTATAAAAAAATATTCTTATTCTCATCACATGGTTAACTCTATGACACATTTTTCAACAAAACTAATTTTTATTTAGAGAAACTAATCATTTTAAGAGCGCCCCATGTGTAGAGGTTTATTACTGCATTTTTTCTACCTCAGACTCTCGTTGTACTGGGAGGTCAGGCGCCAAAAGCCATTCGGTCTGTCGAGTGCTACAACTTCAACAATAACACGTGGAAAACAGCATCAAGCATTGCAAACAACGGAGGGGGAGCAATTAGCGACCTTCCAGCCCGTCGTTGCCGATGTGGTGTAGCCGTTGTTGGGGGTCTCATATACGTCATCGGTGGTTTCAATGGAGCCCTACGTGTACGCTCAGTTGATATCTATGATCCATTGCGACGTAGTTGGCGTGCTGGTCCGAGCTTAGAGTGTCGACGTTCAACCCTAGGAGTTGCTGTATTAGACGGGATAATATACGCTGTCGGTGGCTTCAATGGAACGCATGGTACACGACCTACTTAAGTTTAATCGGTAGTGTAAGAAATGTGTTGTCACTGTTTATACTTTTAAGGGTTCGCTTCAGTAGAAGCACTAGATCCCTGGTCTGGAACATGGAAATCAGTCGCTCCAATGTCTGTTTCTCGATCAAGTGTTGGAGTGGCAGTTCTAGGCCGATATCTCTATGCAGTAGGAGGTTACGATGGAACCAGTAGACGGTGCTTATCGTCTGTGGAACGCTATAACCCAGTTGCAAATGAGTGGACAGCAATTGCAGATATGAATCATCGGAGAAGTGGACCTGCAGTAGCTGAACTAGAATCTAGGATCTATGTTGTTGGAGGTCATGACGGTTTACTAGTGAGGTCATCCGCTGAGTACTATGACCCAAGAGTAGGTGTTTGGTGCAGTATCACAGATATGCATATCGCCCGTAGAAACGCTGGTATGTCGCATACTATATCCAACATGGTTAATCTCGAATCATTTCTGCTATTTACTGATTTCAGGACTAGTTGCACATAACAGAATGCTCTATGTGGTCGGAGGAGATGATGGAACTGCAAATTTGGACACTGTCGAGACGTACGACCCGAATTTGAACACTTGGACACTGATCTCTGGACGGCTCAACATTGCTCGTTGCTATGCTGGAATTGCACTAGTTGACTGTGTCGTCCAAGCTAATAATAGCACCTAGTGAACGATTCTACTCCTGTATCACAGCTACTTTGTTTTAATAACTTTACAGTATCTGATTGCCATCAAAAATGAAATCATTGAACGAAATATGATGAATTACATACACCTAAGGACGTATTATACAACATAGGTAGACCATTTTGGAATAGTATGTCCACATTAACTCAAGCCCATTACGAATAAGTGTGAAGACTGAAAACTCAATTGTGGGAACCCCATCAGAGGTTAAAAGAAGGTGATCTGGTGGATATTAGCTTGATCAGCCCATCCAGGTATGGAAGGGTTCGTCGAGAATTCTATAACCAGAGGAACAAATTACATTGGCAGAATCATTCAAATTTTACTCGAGTACTGGAAAAAACATTCCGATCCTTATAAGGTTCCCGTTTTATAACAATGCCGACCCGTAGAGATCTTATCTAATCAAGTCACATTATTGAACACAATGAGAACCAACTAGACGCATAGTTAGAAAATTTTCAGCCTAGAAAATGAATACGCAAACCCTTTCTAATACATAGCTCTTGAATACGCCATGGATGCTTTTGATTAAATGAATAGCATATCTACCTACACTAAATGCGAGTTCAGTGCACTTAACTCTTATCTCCCATCAAAGAAAAAATCGACGACGAAAAACAGTGACCCAAAAAGATAACAGATTCAACCATGCCAGTCAATGAATACCTTAATGAAACGCCATGGAGCTGGTGAAAAGCTAAAATTTTTTCACACAACCCAGTATACCATGATTAAACTAAATAACAGCTGACGACACAAGATGGACAAGAGTGCGCTATATAGTCACTGAAAATACTGTACGAAGACATCGAAATACGCTAAGCAAGTCGTGAAAGCTTCCTCCAGATAATAACAGTTAAACTCCACTGTCAGAAGTCAATATAAACACAATATATTACCCAGGAGCATAACTAAAATGGACTAAAAAAACCACAGAACATGAGAGGAACTCGAAAAACCTTAACGATATGAGTATGGACATGCTAACTAAGTCAATTCATATAAACAAAAGAATTGAAAAGATGACAATCCATTCAATAGGACCGAGATTTATTTATACAATTACTTGGCCTTAGGCCCAGATTTCTTAGCGGATTTACCGGCAATTTTAGCAGCTGGCTTCTTCTCAACCTTAGCGCTGGCCTTTGCAGCTTTAGCAGCAGCCTTCCGCTTCTCAATGGCTTGTTGGATTCGATCCTTCCTCTTCTCGCGGATGATTTGTTTAAGGACCTTTTGCTCCTCCATGAGGAAAGCACGTAAAATCCTTGAACGAACACAGGCATGGCAACGACTGCCACCATAGGTACGCGAAACGGTCTTAAGACGCTTGGACATGCGAGTGCGGTCCATGGGACGAGATGGCTTAATACCAGCCAATTTGCATTTACAGTCCCCACATTTGGGGAAAGTTCCGCGTTTCTTTTGGTAAATGTAAACTAATTTACCACCAGGGGTCTTGACCCTATGTGAAAAGCATTATTAATTTCACGAACGGGTCAAAAACACAATTTTAAACAAATAGATGCTTACTTTTGTCTCCTGTTGGAATTGGTATTATAAGATAAACGTCGTCTGAGTGTCAGTCGCTGCATGGCTAGGCAAAAGTGGACGGCGCCGAAGGTAAATTATTGACATCTTTAAACAAATTCTATACACTTGAATATATTATGTACATTAAGATTAATACATCAAAAACTATTAAACCTATACATATTTTACAAATATTTATTGAAAATTTTATTTTTCAATGTATGAACTAAATTAAAAATTTTGGCATACCAAATAAAATCGATAAAATTAGAAGATTTGTTAAGACAAGTTTATCTCAATTATAGAAATAAGAATATATTTCGATTTATATAAAGTAATCTATTGGTATTTTCGTTACCGTTTTTGCGTTCTTTGAAAAATGTACTACTAGTAGTTAAGATTTTAGAGAAATTATTTTAAACAAAGAGGTATATGATAATATTTTAAAACACTTTTCATCTTCAAAGTTTGAAAGTTTCCATTTAATTTAAAGATAGTTTCCAAAATTACCTAATAGACTATTGCCCACACTACCTACTTTAAATCATTCTAGTTTTTTCTCAGGTTTCAATATGAAATCTTCATTATGAAAGTAAAAAAATGTGCATAAGAGAAGCATTAAATTAAAGAATTAAATCAAATTAATTTAATTAAATTACTCATGATGTAAATCTGGCCTTTAGTGCCATAACATTTGTCGTGTTTTTGAGCATTATTAAACAAAAAATGAATTTTGTTGAACTCGTTTAAATATGGTGTAAAGCAGCTAATAATCCCTTATTGAATTTTTTACCATGAATTGTCTTTCAGAGGAACTGAAAAGCAGACTGAACACCTGAATTCCTATAAGCTCCTTTACATTCTCCCCCCCCCCCCCCCCCCCACTTTTCTCTATAAGAGAACGTTTAGTTATATTATTTTCAAAAAAATTTCTAGTTATTTACGGTGTTAAGAACTTTGAGACAGTTTGGGTAAAATAAAATTTACATCGTGTAATGCTATAAATTCAGTTACACTCTAAAAATAAAGTGATCTTTAGTAGAATATAATAAGTCAGATTATGTGGCGTCTGAACAAAATTTGGCAATCAATAAGGCGGATCAGCAAAATACCCCCCCCCCCGTGGAAGTAATAGATTCATAAGTAATTTCCACTTTAGGATTGTCCAAAATCATATAAAACAAAATATATTTCTATCCCAAGGGACCACCTTAGCAACATTTATTGACAAGTAGTAGCAAAAACCAACTGATTAATCTTAGGTGTCCAGTTATTCCAAAACTGCAGAAAAAATACAGAAAAAGGATAAAACGACCACAACTAGCAAATGAATCGCAGGTGTTCAAGACCCATTTTACAAATTGAGCAATGGGAAATAATCAAGACAAGTAGCATTAATCCAATTGCATTCAGAATAATTTAAATTCACTATTTTCACTTTAAGAATTATAGTGACGCCATGTGTACAAAAGGCCACCGCCACCACGAGAGGCGATGATTATTATTTCTTTTTCTGCAGACCTCCACCGGCGTTAAATTTGAAGTAAATAATGTCACCGTCTTCAACTTCGTATTCGCGTCCCTTCTGCCTGTACTTTCCGGCAGCCTAAAAAAGGGAAATACAAACAGGCGCATAAGAAAATATCTACTAGTAACTTCGACAAGAACAATAAAAGAGGACTAGCATTCATGATCTAGCACGTATCAAACTTAGAATGTTTTGCCATTGAAAAATATTAAATAGAGAAAATAAGACAACATAAAGTAATATCTTTACCAGGAAATTTCAATCCTCATAGGAATCATAAACTAACTAAAAGAAAATTGTCGTCACCTTTAAAGTTCTAATGACGACTTATTCTAATTAACAATACCTATCAGGTCGAAGCTCATTGAGGAGTATATTCAGTACAGAGGCGAAGAAATCTGAAGCGTTTCTGCAGTTATCGACTCATAAGTCACAGAGAGCGCATACGTTAGCTGCATTAACTCCACACCACAACACTTTCCCGTCATGTCCGTGACATATGAACACGCATGCACATAGAAAGAGCTTCAACAGGAACTTGACGCTAAGCTTTTGGACAGTATCATGGCACAAGGTCAGTGCGAACAAAAGTGCCAAAACAGCTCGTCATAATTAAACAGCAGGTCAGTAAGTGCTAGACATCGTGGACAATAATTTGGCTAGAAATCTAAATTTTCCCAAAATGAAAACTGCTTTAACCTTGGTGTGGATAAAAATGATAAAAGAGAAACAAATGGAGATAGCTTACCTTGCAAGCCGCCTCCGAGCCTTCAGCTTTAAACTCCTCGAAGTTCATCACTTCAGCCATGATGAAGCCGCGTTCCATGTCAGAGTGAATCTTCCCTGCCGCAGATGGAGCCTTTGTGTGTTTCTAAGAATAAAATTTTTCCTTATATATATCTCATATGAAAATAAGGCAATAAATTATACAATAATATGGTGCAAACAATTTCATAGCAGTTTGCCATAAAAATGGAATTTTCCATGGAAAAAAGTAAGTAGATGGATATAATGTGGCAAATATCAAGAAAACCACCGGAAAGCTAATGTAATAAACGGCCAATTTGCTGTCGGCTGTTAATTGTAGTGCACTTAAAAAATGAATTTTAGAGTACGTAGAACAAAAAGCAATCTGTAAGCAGTGAGGTAGCATAAGAGCCTAAGGCGAATGGGATTCAATGCTGTTGACCAATGGCAATAATTGCAAAGACAAAGAACTAGTTTTAATCTAAAAAGCAACAGAAGAAAATAGATTGCAATAGCTTGTAAATATCGAGGCATCACATTGAAATAAGTGTTAATTCACTTAGAGGAAGAATGTAATAAATGAAATAATCCGCTAAAGTCCAAAAAAGCTCAGATGGACTTTTTCACATGGATAGGGAGACGCCTAACAAAAATCTTTCTTTATTACTCATAACTATTAACATATGACAGAGTGCGATAAGAATACGTAAGCTAAATAAACATAAACTCCGACGAACTCACATTACAAGACAAATGAGCTCTAATTTAACATGGCATGTCCCGATAGCAGTTATTAAAATAGCACGAACAATGGCCAATCGTCGAATACCTGAATGATTTACAAGAGACTTCAGTTCAGTTCCTGAAAAATTGAGGAAAAGAACGTGGCATCGAAGTTAACTAACTTAAAGACTTAACAAGACCACCGAGGAAACTATTAAAGAAATGTTATTAAGAAATTAAGAGAATAAGCCACACAAGAAAACAACCAGTAGCCGTTGCGCTTGCGAAGTATACGCAGATTCAACGGAAAAGAATTTTACTTGCCTGAATAGTCCATGCTCTAACTTCGTCTTTGCCAGCAGTGAAAAAGTAGATGAGATGAAGCGCGGCATAGCCGGTCTTAATGATCTTTGGCAATTGTGAATGAACACCTGGATTCTCTTCAGCGAACTTCTTCTTCTCTTCCTCAGACATACCAACATAGTTCAACTCGAAATCTGCTGAAAATGGAATCATGACGGCACCAGGATCGTTAGCATCCACATATTCCTTAATCTTAATCAACCTGAAAGCGGTATAAAGCAATTAGAAAAGCATTTAATAACTAATAAATCAAATTTAAACACGAAACTTACCACTTATTCTTCTTTCTAAAGAAGTCCTTTTGGGACATGTTGATAAGATAAATCATCGGTTTGGCAGTTATAAAAAGATGTTTGTTGAGGATTTCAATCTCGACGGGATTCCATTCTCCAAAACGGATACCCTTTTGTTCTTCACAAAGAAGATGCTTTGCTTTAGTTATAACATCAAATTCTGGCTTCTGTTTTTTATCACCACCACGAATACAGGACTTTTCAAGTTTATCGTATTCATGTTTAACATACTCCTCATCTTTCAATCGAAGTTCTTCCCGAATAATTTCCAAGTCGCGGATTGGATTAACGTCACCCTCAACATGACTAACCTCAGCGTCTTCAAAAACGCCTACAGAAAAATTGATATTAAATACGCATTAAAACCTACGTAGCATTTGAAAAATTCCATCTACAGATTTGATATGAGAAAGGAAGGCATTTCCAAGTCCAGCGCCATCATGAGCGCCTTTTACAAGACCAGCAATGTCAACAACATTTAGGTAGGCAGGGACACGACTAAAAAAAGATATAACACCAGATTATTAGCTGCAAACCTCAGAGGTTTATAGAGATCGCAGAGAAAATCAAAGCGTTCATCGGGAACAGCGACACGACCTAAAATTATTATTAAAAATATACACACTTTCGTTTGGATCAATTGTGCAGAAAGGGAAGTTTGCGGCGTTTGCCGAACTCTCGGTAAGTACGTTGAAAAATGTAGATTTCCTGAATAATTCCAAAATATGCAATTAATGAAAAATTACCCGACGTTGGGAAGACCGACAATACCACACTTAAGATTACTTCCCACTCGACCTAGTAAAACGGTCTTTGGAAGCTCGGTCTTTTTCTTGGACATTATTAAACGGTACCTAGGATCACTATAAATTCCAATTGAGTGCCAGCATTTGCACGTTCTCTATGGCAAGGTCATCCAAGGATGAACTTTGTAAGATCTGTCTATATTTATCATAAAACAAGTTTACTTTGATAAATTTAATTGAATCCGAATATCTAAAGCTTAAGTTCATTGACAGGGATATGTTTTCAAAGTATAACACACAAGTACATTTCAGATAAATTTCCAAAAATTTCCAATTTTGAGCCAACCTTTTTAATACATTAATTGTTTTACTTCATCTCGCCTAATATATTTTAGGAATTTTAATTATATTTGTGAGTTTCTTTATATTGTTGCATTAAAACGGTCCTGATGTGTGAAGTTGTGATGTGTTAAACTACGTATGAGATGTTCTATTTTATTGCATGTAAAATACCGGTGAATGGCAGAAAATTAAACCTTATCGTGCCAAATGGTATAAATTCGTAATGCTTTCCATAATCTTAAAATCAAATATTCATATTCCACGGATCGTTGACCAAACGAGGACGAATTTTTTTATTTGTATAAAGATATAGATAAGTCTAGCTAAAATTCTTCAATCAAATGGGATAGAAATAAATTACACAAAATTACTAAAAATTTTACGAATTTTAAATTCTGTTAAAATCATGGAACTCTAACGCTTCATTGATACTAAAAACATTTATTTAGTGTACATGTGGTAGCAATTAACACTGGTTTTGTCGCCCCAAGATGGAGAACAATTTTGGCAACATTATACTAGATGCATATATTGCTACGTATTGCTTTATCCGAATTTTATTTTTGTTATATTTTTACATCTAATCATCATGCCAATAAATTCGGAATAAAGGTCGACTCCATCACTCATTTGCAGTAACTTGGTAATCATATCACAATACGCATTTTACGCACTGGTAGCAATCCGTACTATTATAAAATTAACACCATTTCCCTTAAATTCTCTCGTTCTATCTCTCAGTACTAATAGTTGTTCAATACCTCTTGTTTTATGAATTAGAATTTTGTCCGTTGCAGTTGGGAAAGGATAGAATATGCCAATAATACACAGGAATAATTTCTATACGTGATTTGACTTTTGAATTCATTCTGATTAGATAATAAACGGTGAAGGAAAATAAATTGTGCTTAGATGTTAAAAATTTACTTTTACCACATTGCTGCAACATTTTCTAACCCTATGAAATAGATGAAAGTATGCTCTTTGACAGTATTAACTGGGGAGGCAAAAATATATGAGTGTATATGATTTGCAAGTTCGGAAGGAAATAATTCAAAATTTTATTTCATGGATACCGATACTATGACAGTCGCAATAAACCTGCCTCATCAAGCCATGCGCACTCAATATCGTTGTTATTTTTACTAAGAAAACTTAACATGCGTTTAATAGACGAATATTTTCTAAGAATTTCTTATTTTCATGTGCCTGTCGTAATTGACAAACTAGACCTAAATATAATTAAAATGTTCCAAGAATAGTCAACAGTTGATAACACGTAAAATCGAATTAAACTAGACTTTTAGGCATTTTTATTCATGTAAAGCTATACTTGCAAAATAAACGCAGATCTTGTTACGATCAGTAACAAAATCTTTGGGAGAGAGGTAAATTTCAATCTAAATATTTTAAATTTATGAGGGACAATCGGACAAACATCAGATAATAATGGTTGGATATACAGAATACTCTGTTCCGACAATTGTATTTGGTATGAAATGCAATATCGTGTTATAATAAAATGTTATACAGCGAAAATAAGAATACTTGCATTCATCAATTATTAGGATTCAATAAGGACTGTGACTACTTTATAGGAATATGTCAAGTTATTTAAACGGTTCGATCTTTTCAGTGCGGTGTATTATGTATTATTAATATTTGTTAATAATATAAGCGGAATTTTAATGAGGAAACCTAGGGCGAATGAATCACATAACAGTTGCCGCCGTCTTATCATATTGGATCACAAGGTGTCAACTGACGCCTGCTACATCAATGAAAAGAGTTTTACGAGTTAAGTTGATCAGCAAAATTACTACTTTCCGACTACAGATAACTTCATGCTACTTCAAAGTTAAAATTTGGTAAGCAAATTTTTTTCAAGCATTAGCTAGCGTTCAAATTTGAGAAGAATTGAAATCAAGAGTTTCCTATTATATAATAACGATCATAGTAAATCATTGAAATTAGTAGGTTTTTAAACTGTTAACACAGTGTAAGTAATGTGGAAGAAACACTCATATACTAACAAAGGATTAAAATTATTTATTTGTTAAACACAAGTCTTGTCTCGCCATGATGATTGGCCACCGTATTGTTACCTATAGCAAAAACATTCTTACAA
Organism: Rodentolepis nana; assembly: GCA_900617975.1. Lineage (NCBI taxonomy): Eukaryota > Metazoa > Platyhelminthes > Cestoda > Cyclophyllidea > Hymenolepididae > Rodentolepis > Rodentolepis nana. The sequence goes on along the minus strand of UZAE01013176.1, from coordinate 7,553 downwards.
CTGGGCTGTTAGGCATGCGACATCTAGAGCAAATAGCAGTTCGATAGAAAATATGAACCTAACCAAATATGGTGGAAACATAATGACTTAGAACTTTTATACACATCTTTAAAGCAGTTACTTTCTATCAAATGATATATTAATTTCATAAATTTCGTATATTACCAAAATTACAACGCGAAAAATAGCAGTCAGATATAATTAACTTCATTGTTTTATCAAAAAAAATTAAAATTTTGAATAATAATTAGATTTAGTAGAGTTTGTTTATATTGATTCACAAGTCACCGCCCGTGTGAATTATCTAATGGCGCTTCCAGGATCAATCGCGTATTGATTATTAATTATGAAATGCATATTTCATTGAAAGCTACTACCTATAATACTTTGTAAATCAGAATAAGCTTTATTATTGTATGCGCCATGGCCCTACCTTGTTGCACGTTCGCGCGTGTTTCTGAGTCCGATAAGGCACGGAGCGAAGCTAATAAACAAATCGATAAATTAATAGAAAAAGACAAACGAAATTTCCGATCAACTCATCGCCTTTTATTGCTAGGTGAGATTGCGATTTACTTATACCTTGATTTCTCTTAGGGGCTGGAGAGAGTGGAAAATCGACAATTGTGAAGCAAATGAGGATTTTGCACATTGATGGCTTCTCCGATGCGTAAGCTACTAATTTAGTCATCTGTATTTCTTAGCGAAAAGAAGGAAAAGGTTGTTGATATTC
>UZAE01013175.1:0-25689 GCA_900617975.1 Rodentolepis nana | reverse complement strand
TCGACATCTAGTTGTTGATTTCAGGAAGTTGATTGTCAATTATCAGCTGCTACCTACCAAACGTTGTGAGCACTGCAATGTTCACTAAATTATGCACGAATTTGATGCAGACAGTTGATGCCTTAAATTTGGTGAGGGGAAAGGCTAGATCTCTGTCGCCTTATATTCTGTATGTTGAGAACCCTTAAAAACATCTGCTTGAATTCCCTCATGTACGTATGAAATTTATATATATTTATTTCAAATGGGGGGTTTTATTACACTTATCATTAGCCACTTGCTGACTTCGGACTTCACAGAGGGGAGGAACATGAAGGTGAGAAAATGTGGATAGGGGGAACAGATGATTGATTCGAAGATGTTAAAGAGACAGACAAACAGACACAACAGAGGAGAATAGGTAAGATTAGTATGGTAGAAGTGGTCGAATTGACATACAGTTTATTCATTTATATCAAATGGCAGGCGTCTTGATGGTTATCATTAGCCCTTTAGTTGACTTCAGGCTACGCAGAGGGGAAGGAACATCAAATTGAAAAAATTCGAGAGGGGGGAACAGAAGAGTGTTTCAAAGATGTAAGAGACGAACACAAAGGTAGAAAAAATGTGAGGTGAGTACTGCGGAAATAGTCGAATATGGCATAGAGTGAGGTGATGGTAGTTTGAAGTGAGAAATCAATTGCCACTTAATTGGCTTTTTGCCGTTTGAGAATACGTTGACAGGGTGCACAACGTGGTGATAAGTCCATTGCACCCCGAGGAGAGCCTGCCCACACCCTCATGCACTGACCCCCGAACAGGGACTCGAACCGTGGACCCTCAGATTAAGTCTAATGCTCTACCGACTGAGCTATCCGGGCTCTTACACACATGAAACTAAGTTCTTTAAATTTGCCAAGTGGTCTGCCAATGAGTTTTGGTTTGAGAATATTGAAATCATTTTGTCACCGATAGGCGCATTAATACATAATTATTATTAATTTGTAAAAAGATTCGATGTGTCTAGAAATTGGGTGACTAACTGATTGTTGTGAACTTGGCAAAACTGTAAGTCACAACCCCATTTAGCCAATCGTTTTCATTCACTTTGGATTTAGGAGCAGATTAGATGCAGCAGTGTTAAGAAATCGAAATCTGCCACCTCTTTTGCAGGTCAGATTAACCTTGCGGTAGGTGTCGACGGACATAGACCCTTCACACGCATAACGCACGCACACACACACGCACGCACATATACGCACTGCACATATACACACTACACAACTGTATAGTCCTCTTTTGAGTCAAGATTCTTTCCTATTGAAATTGCCACAAATGTAAAAATTAGTTAAAACACACTAGTCTAATCAAAACTTCAAATCAGGCACATTTGCCATCACACACACACACACACACACTTTCCAAATGAGTGAAAACTGACAGATTACAGAAGGTGAACTTCGATGTGCTAGACAAAAACTATTNTGAGTTAATTTATTCCACTTGTAATGATTGGATTAATAAATTATTAAGTGCATATTTTGGAAAAATTAAAAACATAATTAACTGGACTTTAAAATACGTAGAGCAAGACTGATTTTCACTTTATTTAACATGAAGGAGTGAAAGAAAGTGAAAATGAATACAGATCTTTGCAGTTAAAAAAATAGGATAGCATCTAAGATTTTATCCACAGGATGCTGAAATTTTTCNAAATAATTTCGAATCTATCTGTTTGGAGAAAAGAAAAGAATTTTTTTCCGATTGAGTGGTGCTATTACTGCCAACTCACGAATTAGAAAGAAGTTTTGTTATTAGTTGATGAGATTATCCTTCCATTGGACAATATCTTGGAATGATACCAGCCTGGTTGCTATTAATGCGGTAGATGTCGCTAGATTCCAGGTGGTATGAAATCTATTGGATTTGAGTACTATTGTAAAAATTTATTTATTTATTTCAAATGGCAGGCATTTTGAGAGTTATCATTAGCCATTTAGTTGACTTCGGGCTTCACAGAAGGGAGGAACATTAAAGTGAGAAAAATTCGACAGGGGGAAAGAAGAGCTATTCACAGATGTAACAGACAGACACAAAGGCAGAAAAAGGCTAGATGAGTACTGTGAAAGGGGTCGAATATGACATACAGTGGGATTATGGAAGTTTGAAGTCAGAGGTCAACTGCCAGTTAATAGACTTTTTTGCCGCATGAGTATACGTTGCCCAGTGTGCACCACGTGGAGGTAAGTCTATCACACACCCCTTATTGTAAAAATACTCTTTGAGAAATTAAAAGGTTATAAAATCAATATCCACCATTGTGACCACAATTTTGTACTTGGCTGACAAATATGGTAACAGAATTAGAGTTCATCACCAAAGTTCATGTACTACTGCACTTCGCCTCTAGACTTGTGTTTGAAGGCGCTTTCCCTAATGGATTTGGTAGTAATGGTACGGTTAATACTGTCACTTTTATTAATCTCATTACTACTACACAGTGAGTCAGAGAATTAAATGAAGCTGTAAACTATGTACGCAGCAAGCGAGAAAGCTTATGATGAATTAGTCATCGTGCGTATATACACATATGTATATATATACGCACTACTTACAGTCGTAGATGTATTCAGTCAGGCAGGCTGGCTGTCAGGGGGCTTTCCTTGTCAAATTAAGCACAAGGGGTGTATTGGGGAGGGNAAGTCTAATGCTCTACCGACTGAGCTATCCGGGCTCTTACACACATGAAACTAAGTTCTTTAAATTTGCCAAGTGGTCTGCCAATGAGTTTTGGTTTGAGAATATTGAAATCATTTTGTCACCGATAGGCGCATTAATACATAATTATTATTAATTTGTAAAAAGATTCGATGTGTCTAGAAATTGGGTGACTAACTGATTGTTGTGAACTTGGCAAAACTGTAAGTCACAACCCCATTTAGCCAATCGTTTTCATTCACTTTGGATTTAGGAGCAGATTAGATGCAGCAGTGTTAAGAAATCGAAATCTGCCACCTCTTTTGCAGGTCAGATTAACCTTGCGGTAGGTGTCGACGGACATAGACCCTTCACACGCATAACGCACGCACACACACACGCACGCACATATACGCACTGCACATATACACACTACACAACTGTATAGTCCTCTTTTGAGTCAAGATTCTTTCCTATTGAAATTGCCACAAATGTAAAAATTAGTTAAAACACACTAGTCTAATCAAAACTTCAAATCAGGCACATTTGCCATCACACACACACACACACACACTTTCCAAATGAGTGAAAACTGACAGATTACAGAAGGTGAACTTCGATGTGCTAGACAAAAACTATTGGTTCCTTGTCCAGTGACACGTAATAAAGTGCGGTAGAGAACAAAGCCGTTCGCTCATACACCATTAACTTCGATTACATTCCCCTTCTTCTTCTTCTTCTTTTTGTTACCTTTTTCCTTCACTGGAAGTAGATCATTGAATAAGCAAGAATAATTCACAACCCACCTGCCGATTTAAAATTTGGTGTTAGATCTTCGTGTTCTAGTTGTCAACTTACAGCAAAAGGGAAAAAAACCTAAATTTCGAAGTTCGAAATCTTGAAAAATTTATTCTCTCATTAAAAAGAAAGTCATGGTTCGTAACCCTTCGATTAGTAGTTCAAAGGAGATTTATGTATTGATTGAGTTCAAGTAACTGTTTGGACACTATTAGATTGTGATTTGTTCACCGATGGTTTGGCCTTCAATCCATGGCCCATCAAATATCAATACAGCCAGCCTATTTCTCCTTCATACATGCGAAATCAAGCTGTGTGTGACCACTAACTGATGTATATACAATAATCTTCAGAAATGTTCATTTTTAGACAAGCACACCTCAGACAGTGGAGAATCTGTCTGAAGTATCGATGAACATGAGGACCAGGTATTAAGTATCACCCCATCAATGCGAAAAATCGACAATTGTTCAGGTGATTCTCAGGCCTCTTAGTTAATCTTTCTGCAACTGAATATGACCTTAATTCTTGGGGAAATCTGCATGCGAATACCAAATTCTGAGTACAAAGTATACATTGACCTCAAACTTGCCCCAATTTGCAAACACGTAGATTTATTAATTATATTTCTTGAGACAGTAGCAAAATTGTGTATTTGGAGTTTACGAATTTTCGCCCTTTCTCATTGATTACTAGAAATAAATCAGTCGAGTGGATGAAAGTCCTCTTGATATTCTTCCATTTCGTAAATAATTTCTCCACAAAGTTAGAACTATTTCATCTTCACTGATAAGTTCATTAAATCAAGGCTTGAAGTAGCAACCATCAATCTAGATCACTTTCAGATTCAACGACGGCAATGAAGTATTTGGATAAGAGAAATGAGTAAACACTTTAAGAGAGATTGGAAGCGAAGTCTCGTTCAAACAACTATGTCCATTGAATCACCACTGGGAATCTGATAAACTAGTTATTCACGTGTGATGGCTCTGAGATAACACATTCCTGACATTTATTCGTACCTTATGTTGATCTATTTGACTCAATTTATGTCTCTCTGCTATATATGCAACCCCACCCTTGGGGGAAGCTGAAGTCAACGTTTAAGGGCTAATGATAAATATCATAAAGCCTGCCATTTGAAATAAATAAATAAATGTCTATCTACCTGTCTATCTATCTATCTATCTATCAATCTATCTATCCGGTTGGCCTGTTAATGACGGCAAGGTCATTCATTCTGTCCAATCCTCTTCTCCAATCTATCTTCATTGTTTGAGATTTCGATTAATCTTCAACTAGTGCTTTTAGTCGTCTCCCTTATTAAGACGTTGCACCGGATTTGCATAAACGAATACACGAGGCAAAAAAAGTTTCGTAGGATCCCTAAAGCTAACCTGGCATCAACATCATGGTCGCGTATACCATGTAGATCATGCAGTAGGAAAGAAGGCAAAGGGAGAGGCAGAGAGGAAAGAGGGAAGAGGGTGCGCGCAGTACACCCAGAGTGACACGTGCGCACCCCCAATGCACGCACTACATAGGATAAGATAGAGANTGGGAATCTGATAAACTAGTTATTCACGTGTGATGGCTCTGAGATAACACATTCCTGACATTTATTCGTACCTATTTGACTCAATTTATGTCTCTCTACCTGTCTATCTATCTGTCTGTCTGGTTGGCTTGTAAATGTCAGCAAGGTGGTCATTTATTCTGTCCAATCCTCTTCTCCAATCTATCTTCATTGTTTGAGATTTCGATTAATCTTCAACTAGTGCTTTTAGTCGTCTCCCTTATTAAGACGTTGCACCGGATTTGCATAAACGAATACACGAGGCAAAAAAAGTTTCGTAGGATCCCTAAAGCTAACCTGGCATCAACATCATGGTCGCGTATACCATGTAGATCATGCAGTAGGAAAGAAGGCAAAGGGAGAGGCAGAGAGGAAAGAGGGAAGAGGGTGCGCGCAGTACACCCAGAGTGACACGTGCGCACCCCCAATGCACGCACTACATAGGATAAGATAGAGAGCGAGTGAGCGAGAGAGAGAGAGAGAGGGAGAGAGAGTGAGGGAGGGAGGGAGGGAGGGGGGGGGATAGAGGGAGTAAGATAGAGATAGAGAGAAACAGGCAGACGGAATGCATCCGCAGGTTAAGCGACTTCCCATATGCAATGCAAACGGCGCTGCAGGTTAGCGAGAGGCGAGTTTAGCACATATGATGAGGGGTGGGGTGGTGGGGTGGGTGTGGGAGTGGAGGAAGCTGTTGGTGACCCCTAGAGTAATAAAAATTGACCTCGGGTCTAAGCAGAAGACAGAGAGAGAGAAGGAGTGACTGTGGGGTAAGTGAACCTAAATTTGTACAGATGTACACAGATATGTGACTCATTTTAGACGCGAATATTTCCTGCACGTGCACAACGCAGCCACAACAACTCAATCTGTTTAGTAGAGTGAGTTGGGGAAGTTGACCTCATTCCAAATAAAGCACAGATGTTGCATATGATCAGGGCAAGCGCCTTATCCATTGCACTTTGACCTCTTCCACTTGCCCTCTTATTAAACTGCTATTATACTCGGTGTCAAAAAGGAACGAGAAATGCACGTACAGATAGTGGTACAAGAGGTCAGTTGGTGGATAAGAGACAAAATAGGTCAAAGTTGACTATTTCGAAATTGTAAGTGGAGAGTGATTAATGTCCCATAACGCCAGACAAGTACTATTTTGTATTCCATTGGTTCGAATTTGGTGCATTAAATGGTTGAAAGTACAGTTTCCGATTTCCTGGTGTGCATGAATGAATGCTTGATGCTTATAAAGCACATGAGAAGGATGGTAGGGCTGTCTCGGGTTCGGAGGAGGGGGTGGGATGGGGAGGAGAGTTGGTTCTTTGGTTGTAGCAATTTTCTTTACGCACAGAGGGGAACTTCATGATGGTATTCTTCTACCCAATCTGGGTCTGGAAAACAGTCTCTTGTATTACCTTGAAAATCAGTAGATGGTATGCCTTTCATCGCAAATAGTAGCAGACTTCGATTTCCACGAGGTTGACCACAGACGATGTGAGAGCCCTCTTCTTTCACAAAGGTAGAGTATCAAGACAAGTATTTTTAGAGAGGCATTGGGAAGCAAAATAGAGATATGAGAGGCATTTACGGTTCAAGGAAACAGTTGACGAGTGTGTGGTCCAAACGCTTTTCTATTGATTCACAACTCTGTATGTGACTAATTTATAAACCAGAACATCAAAGTCGCTGTTCGAAATTTGGTTCATTCCCGCATTCGAAATAAAACCATTCTCCACGACTGACCTACAAAATCCGTTCTTCATATCCACCAAGCTTCACATTGTACTCTTCACTTTCATTAACGCATCTTATCACAAAGTTAATGCCAAGCGTTCACTCGATCCATGTAGTACTTACTGTCTCTACTTTCTACTTTCATTCTCTCATAATTTTGCGCCACACCTCCTCTTCCTTACAGTCGCTGTCGGGGATGAACAATTCATCTTTTTGAAATGTTTGAACACACCACCAAAGGTGATCAATGACACTAAGTGACTATAAGCTATATTCTTTTAGTTGGAGTTCTCATATTGAGTAGAATTTTGAGATTTTACTCATTGGCAACGGTTCTTAGTGAACAGTGGGATGGAATTTCAATGAAAAAAGGCACTGTTGGTCTCATAAATGTGACTGACGTTTTAGCATCGTTAGAAATACTACCAGTATTTGTCGTGAATAAAACCTAATCACGAAATGCCTACACACTTTCAGATTGCTTTCTTTCACAACCAACTCATTTCGAACTCTTTCTTCCAGTAGTCGAAGAGCCAATTATGACAATATTATCGAAGCTTTGAAAGTAGAACTTTGCAAACTTCAAAGGAACAAGTTCTCATGCTCAACAATTCCAAGAATCTCAGAGAACTTGTAGGGAAAATGAGCTGGAGTTAAAAGAGATGCCTTACTGGTTTATCGGAACAACAATTTTNAGTATCAAGACAAGTATTTTTAGAGAGGCATTGGGAAGCAAAATAGAGATATGAGAGGCATTTACGGTTCAAGGAAACAGTTGACGAGTGTGTGGTCCAAACGCTTTTCTATTGATTCACAACTCTGTATGTGACTAATTTATAAACCAGAACATCAAAGTCGCTGTTCGAAATTTGGTTCATTCCCGCATTCGAAATAAAACCATTCTCCACGACTGACCTACAAAATGTGTTCTTCATATCCACCAAGCTTCACTTTGTACTCTTCACAAAGTTAATGCCAAGCGTTCACTCGATCCATGTAGTACTTACTGTCTCTACTTTCTACTTTCATTCTCTCATAATTTTGCGCCACACCTCCTCTTCCTTACAGTCGCTGTCGGGGATGAACAATTCATCTTTTTGAAATGTTTGAACACACCACCAAAGGTGATCAATGACACTAAGTGACTATAAGCTATATTCTTTTAGTTGGAGTTCTCATATTGAGTAGAATTTTGAGATTTTACTCATTGGCAACGATTCTTAGTGAACAGTGGGATGGAATTTCAATGAAAAAAAGCACTTTTGGTCTCATAAATGTGACTGACGTTTTAACATCGTTAGAAATACTACCAGTATTTGTCGTGAATAAAACCTAATCACGAAATGCCTACACACTTTCAGATTGCTTTCTTTCACAACCAACTCATTTCGAACTCTTTCTTCCAGTAGTCGAAGGGTCAATCATGACCCTATTATCGAAGCTTTGAAAGTAGAACTTTGCAAACTTCAAAGGAACAAGTTCTCATGCTCAACAATTCCAAGAATCTCAGAGAACTTGTAGGGAAAAATGAGCTGGAGATAAAAGAGATGCCTTACTGGTTTATCGGAACAACAATTTTTAAGTAGGTGAAAATGCGAAAACTCTCATTCCTTAACGGATTTGGAGTGATTTAGTCATTAACGAAAGTGAAATAGAGCTTGCTTTCTTCAAATCGGATAGTTTGAAATGTTCTTACAATTCCGGTGGATTGAGGCATACAAAGCTAGTCACAAGATTGGACATCTTGCTCTTACGAGATTTCAAAAATTTGGAAGAGGGTGTGACAAAATTTCATTGAACTTGGGGCGAATATGCCACACAAAATGGACAATAGGATATGTGGTTTTTCGAGTTCGAATACAGTGAGGAGATGTGGGGTGTGTGTGAGGGTGTGAGAATTAGATTTGCGAGATGCAATGAGCACCTTTTCTGCATTTTGACATCCGTTTCCAGATTCTATTTAGTCCTAAAGGACTTATTCATACAAGTTTTATTTTATTTCGTTGAGTGAATTTGATTGTGAACAATTATTTGGAAGCTCATTCACTGTAGAGCAAGGAAAAGAATAATGGTTACATGGTCAAGTTCCACTTTAAACGTCTCTTATTTCTGACACNGTGTGTGAGGGTGTGAGAATTAGATTTGCGAGATGCAATGAGCACCTTTTCTGCATTTTGACATCCGTTTCCAGATTCTATTTAGTCCTAAAGGACTTATTCGTACAAGTTTTATTTTATTTCGTTGAGTGGATTTGATTGTGAACAATCATTTGGAAGTTCATCCACTGTAGAGCAAGGATAAGAATAATGGTTACATGGTCAATATCCACTTTAAACGTCTCTTATTTCTGACACAAAGATAGTTCAGTCAAAAAGACTCATGAAAATTCAGTGATAATGCTAGTTAGTAAAAGGCAATTAAAAACTGATGGATTTAAAAGATTGGCGTTAAGAAAAACCGACTTTCAATATCGGCTCTATTCTAGCTACGTTAAGTGTGCTATTTTTTTAAAACACAGTCTAGTGGTTTCTTTAAGCTTATAGTAGAAATTTAAAAAGTGTAAATAAATAACGATTCTGTTGTTCAAATATGAGTAATTACTTAAATTGAATGCTCAATTGATTTAGTAGATAAATGTGTAAAATTCGAAAATATGTTTTTCATATTATTTCTTAATTCAATGGCTTATACGCATTCCTGTTGTATGTGAGCGCGGCGAAAAGCGGTATCCAATTAAAATTTAAGCTTCCGCAATGAAATTTTGATATCAACCAATCAGGGGTCAATATGCATTTCATTGGTCGGCCTCTCTTTAAATACGCTGATAACAAGGCTGTACAGATCATAAGATTGCCAAATGGAACACTCAGAAAACGGTTCAAATTTGCACACTGAGAACTCTAACCAAACCAGACCCGGTAACAATGTTGAAAACACGTGGACCCCACCTATTGAAAATGTACCACAATTAGCAGCCCTTTCCTATGGATATCCTAGATCAATAAACTATGAAAGCGGTGATTTTCTCATGCCACCATCCCTGTCTTCCGACCATTCCTCTTTTCGACAAATGTGTTATCAACATACCCTCCCTACCGGTGTTCCTCGTGATGAACCAATTGCACCAAGTGGACAAACTAATGGATCATACTCACCACACCTCTTCGGAAGTGAGCTTTCTCGTCCCATCACCTCTAATTCCAATTCAAATCCAGTGGATTTACAAGTCTACGAGGAGGAATCTAATACTCCTTCAGGTGTCTCTGCTGCAAACGGTAAGTCGTGACACTATTTTTCAAGTGAAGATATTTTGATTTTAGTCAATTTATCAGAATGGGGTTGCTATAGGCTAGGAGAGCGTAGGGCAGGATAGGGTTGTGAGATGAAATGAAGTGAGAAAGACATAGGTATTGCCCAGTCTACATGCACTCACTTAGATTCTTACCTCACTAGTCTCTGATTTGATATTTTCAGAACGAAAGTATTCAGGTAAAAGAAGTTAGTCGAATTGTTACTCAATAGACACAAAATATGTAAGCGAATTATTGATCGAGACAACCATGGGGATGGCTTAAATCGCCTATCAAAATAGCGGATATTGGAGCTGAAATAGTTATTTTCTAAGTTCAGAAATCAATGCGGATTAAGATGCAAGGACAAAATGTTGGATTTTCAATATTATTTCATTTTTCATTTCACACAGGTGGACGAAGAAAGCGTAAACCCTACACCCGACACCAAATTGAGGTTTTAGAGGCAATATTCCAGAAAGAAAATTATATCCGCTGTGAGAAACGGAAGGAAGTGGCAGCAACATTGAGTTTATCTGAGAGGCAGGTAATATTCGAATGGCAATTTATTAAATTGTTGTGTACTGTGTAAAATTCGCTACCAAATCACTATGTCAACAAGGTTTAGAAACCGGGGTGTTATCTACATTTTATGCTTCAATAAATACGTGTGCCAACTTCCAACATATCAGCTGTCGCATGTCTTGAGAAAAACTGAATGCAATTTAGGATTGATAACTGTAAACTTTCGAAGGGATGGGTCTGGGTATTGTGCCAACTTCTAAATAATTCATGAAGTGAAGTCATATTTGCTCCACTCGATAATTACAATGGTGTTGTGTTCAATCGTTCACAACTGTCCTTTCTAATTCTGGGCCCTCGCTGTCTTCTTGGCTCTAAATAGAGTTTGTTTGTCAAATTTTATGATGATTTTAAACTGGAAATGATGTGATGGGGGAGGGGAGGGGGTGGTGGGGAAGGGGAGATTAGTTACAATTGTGTCAACGGCAGACATGAAGGAAATTGAAGTGGAGTCACTCTTCAGTAAATGAATGGTCTTAGAGTTTTATGTATGTTTCATCGAAATCTTGTAGGTTAAGGTGTGGTTCCAAAATCGGCGAATGAAGGCCAAGAAACAAAGATCAAAGGAAAAACGCAATATCAATAATGGGTCTGTTACCGATGAGGACATAAACCAAGATGGTCCTAGTAATTCACCTTTATTCGACAATCCGTCTCCATTAAAAATTGGAACTTCACCACAAGGAGTACACCACACTGAAACACCACCTACCCTGCCACCTTCGCTGCCTCCCTATTGTTCCACTTATCAAAATTCTCCCTTCCATGTTATGCCTACCAACGACTATGCGCCAACAAACATGTTTTGTCCCACTATGCCTTCCGACCAACNAATTGAAGTGGAGTCACTCTTCAGTAAATGAATGGTCTTAGAGTTTTATGTATGTTTCATCGAAATCTTGTAGGTTAAGGTGTGGTTCCAAAATCGGCGAATGAAGGCCAAGAGACAAAGGGCAAGAGAAACTTGCAACAACAATAATGGGTCTGAGACGGACTTGGACTTAAGCCAAGATGGTCGTAGTAATTCTCCATTATTCACCAATCCACCTCCATTAAAAATTGGAACTTCACCACAAGGAGTACACCACACTGAAACACCACCTACCCTGCCACCTTCGCTGCCTCCCTATTGTTCCACTTATCAAAATTCTCCCTTCCATGTTATGCCTACCAACGACTATGCGCCAACAAACATGTTTTGTCCCACTATGCCTTCCGACCAACAGCCTCCACACTTTCAATACAACGCCATAAATACTGCCTATTTAAGCTTGAATAGCAGTCCAGGAGTTAATAACGCTCCAAGAGAAATCACTCCTGACAGTGATCGATCTCATGGTGGCCTACTCCCACCAAGTATGAATGGGATGGGCAGAATTCCAGATGTAATATCTCGCCAGTTAGTAAACACTAATGACAGTGAAGATCCCAACCAAATTAATTTCAACCAACTACCTCAACAGCCACCACCGCCACAGCCGTCACAATCTCTTCCAGCACAATTACCACTGACACTACAACAGCAAAGTTCCTATCTCAGCCCTGCTCCAACAGCAGGAAATATCGAAATCAATGGTGGCCATAGTACCCCTCCAGTGGCACATGCCAACACAACATACTCTGGAATGATGGAAAACACCAATGAAACCAATCGGAATTATGAAATGATATACTCTGATTACCTTCATGGAACGACTTTTTCATATCCTCCTCCTGCACCTGGCTACTTCTATGAAGCTAACCCAACGACAAATGTTCAGTTCAATTCAAATATGCAGTTCACAAGCTTTCAGTCGTCTCCTTATTACTCATCGCAGAATATCAATGCACAAGCACCGTCGTATTCACCGAACGACCACAATTCATCGCAGCCGCCATTTCACCCGAATTCGAACCCTCCCAACCGCTACTCCAGCTAAATTTAAACCGTCGATCTTGTTACCTCTATTTTGATACTGGGATTAAATAACCTTTTTTAAATTTAAACAATTGAATGAGAAACTGTTTTTAACGTATTGTTATAAACTTTTGAATCAATAGCTTTAATCGCTTCCAATATTAACATGTCTTTTTCGAATCCGTTAAAAACTGGATTTCATAGAAAATTTAGAGATTCATGTTTTCATTTCCATTCATCTTTTATTTCATTTTCTGTTTTAATTTTAAGTTAATTTATTCCCATTGGGCTCATAAAATAGACCGTTTGTTTCTAATCCCGTCAAGCAGCGGGAAAATATCGACAGGCCAAAAATTAATTAGATTGGACTAACCAGTACCTAAGGTGAAGAAATTTCTTTACAAGGAAAACAAACTCAAAATTTGTTGCCGAAACATCTGTCACCTCATTCGGAAAGTAAAATATTGTTGGGGCTTCTTGTGTCTTAACACATAGAGGACTTGACTCAATCAGTGTGATAAGTTTACATATTGTGAGTAAATCAACTGACTACGTATTCGAGCCAAATCTGGCAACTTTCCTTTGCAAGACGGAGGTCAGTTAACTTATCCTGCACCACTCCCCACATCCCGTCTTAAGGTCACCGGTTTTATGAGATTTTTATTGCTGTCCCGGTAGCCAGCGGGCCTAGTTGCATATATACGAGCCCCCCCCCCCACCTCTGACCTAGAATCCCCAACTCACCCAGCTCTCTCCTCTCTCCTACTCCTATCACCCGACCCGTGTGCCAAGACTTCATATCGATTGGTGAACAGTCCATTCAGAAAAGGATAGAATAGAAAATTCCAACTTACGTTATTCTCATGATTTGTGTTGGCATCTTCAACTTTGATGAATGACTGTGAGAAAACCCCTCTCAGTAGACAATAACTAGTCACGTGTTAAGTAAAATGCGATCGAAACAGGAGACAGACAATTTCTATTTGAGCATTAGATTTTTTAGCCTCAATAGATGTAGTTACGGCGAAATATTTTGTAAAAAAGAAAGGCTCTCTCAAAGGAATAGCGTTTTGTAGTGATTGGTTGAAATCATTTAAATTTAATTAAATTATATTCATTCTTATGTTTAACACTGCACATTTTATCGAGCGATTCAGTGTGTTACCTTACCACAAAGGTCAAATGTCTGTTAATGATTTTAATTGTGATATCAGAACACAGTCAGGTCAAAGGTAACGAGGGCACTACACATTAGTCTACATACAGAGGTCACGGATTAAAATTCATCCTTGTGCATACAATGAGTTACCCCTTAATTTGCACAGATGCGATGGGGAAAATAGAAAGACAGAATGCGAGAGGAGGGTTAAATGCTTAAGCGAGAGAGAGAGAGAGAGAGGAATTTCGTGAATCTGTTCATTCATAAATCGCAAAAACTACTTAAGCATCTGAACTCATACATTTTCCTATCTTATCGAAAATATTCCTATTAGCTAGTTACTAAGGCCTAATGGCAAAGCACATGGTTTTGAAGCCTTCATGCGTCTCTCTACTTCTTACGTGGATGGCGTTCTGAAAGCCTGTCAGTTGGCACTTGAGTGGGATCGAATGAAATGCTGATCCCAGGATAAAGGTGAGAGGGGGGGGGAGGGGGAGGGTGGCGAGAGAACGAGGTAAAGGGTGAAGAGGGGTTGATAATTTACCACATACTACTACATCATTGCCCCAGTTACTTAGCTGTGATATCCTAGACGTGTTTTACTGGTACTGATATCGCAAGATATCACCTATACGATATTATATTCCTAACAGAACTTCCATAAATTACCAATTTAAACGTAATGATGCTTATAAGTGAAATCTAGCGTATCGATATCATGCTACTATTTTGAATAAAATAAAGGAATTAGCGAGCCTTAAACAATCTCCTTTTCTATAACCTCAAAAACCAGAGTGACCCGCGGACCCATTCAATCTTTTAAACTCGGTAAATTGGCTTTATTATTTATAATTTACTTAGTCGAATTTAAACTAGATTTAACTCAAGGGAAGTAATTGCCTGCCAATCGGTGCATTTGAGCACTGAATTTAACTAACACATCTATAAATTGTCTCAAAACCACAGCTCTATTCAAATGTTCTTCACATTGTAAGGTACTGAAAATTTTAAGGACTATTGAATTAAAATGTTATGACTGACCATTAAGGTAACCAATATGTAGGTAAACGCTAATTATAGAGGCTTTGAATGTATTCAACATTCCAAGAGGCGGGGGGAGGGGAGGGGGGCTAGTTTTACCATCTAAAATTCTGTGAGGAATAGGCGCTGAAAAATCCAACAATTTGACTGTGTGGGAGTCAAATAAAGTAGGACACTTCTGCTGGTATTCAAATGATTTTTCTAATGATTATTAAATTTTTGCAAATATAAGTGCAAAATACTTATTTCTCCGAAAATAATTTGAATTTTGGAAAATCCTCTCTCGAAGACATATTCTTAAATAGTTAAACTATGAAAATATGAAAAAATCGATTTGTTTTATTTCTAGACCAGAATACCTCCTTAAGGGAAACAATTATCTCTGTTCTAAAAATAGAATTTTGACTCTTTGTATTAAATAGGTGAGGCACACAGTTCATTTTGCCCACTTGACCAAGTTGTCTGGCCAAGCATAGGGGGGGGGGGGGGGACGGTAATAATTCACTGTGCAGTATCTTGGGGATCTGATGTCCAACTCTCACGAGGCGTCGTATAGTCCAATGTGCTACCTGTGGACGGACAAAAAACATCCGTTCGAGCAATTGGAACCCACTTCAACAAAAAGAATTAGAAGTAGAAAGTAACAGCTTGCACAAATCTTGCCAATTAACTACCGTCGTGCATGAGGTCATGCAATATTGATCGAATAGCAGAAGACACCCATGTCCAAAAAAGGAGAATCTCAGTTACTTTAAGTGACTTTTGTCCACCCTACATGTGCCTAAATGCAATCGCCTGATAACTCACTGATTCCGCAATTGCATTTTCTACAAGTTCGCAATTTTACTTCATTTTTGACTTGCTGTTTATCAAGAGCTAAGCTAATCATTCACAGCAGTTTTGCGGTTTGCATTTTTCCGCCTCAAAATTGATTGACCGGATCTAAAGGGAGAACTAGTGTGGATCACTTCTAAGTTGAGCTCAATTGTTCTCTTGTGGACTGCAATCGGGCGGTTTCTTTCGAGATCTTCATTTAATATCTTTCACAAAGCATTTATAGCTCGAATATCGATCAATTTTGCCCACTACCTGCCCATTGAGGATGAGCAGAGCGAAGAGTCACACTTCAAAGAAAGTAAAAGCCTCACTTCTAGATTACTTGCTTCACAAGTAGCTATGCGCGAGCTCTTCTCAAACCTTTGACACATTTCAACCACGTAACTTACTTTGTAGAATATGAGACAATTACTTCAAGACATATAACGGCAAACATATAATGCACGTGGTTTGTTCACCAAATTTGCTAGCTTTTACTTCAATTCTATGTGTGTCCACTTATCAAATTTGGTTTTCCATTCAACTCGATGCTGAGTGAACGAACAATGCCAAATTTATTGAAAAGGAATATTGACTGAATGCACAAGTGTTGTTCTACGTGAAAAGGAGGCTTTAAACTGGATGAAAAATTAAGTGGTGGAGAATATCATTGCAGACACGTGTACTACACAATAGGCGTTTACGAATCGCTGAACTTCTAAGTAGCAACTGTGAAGTCAAGTTAATGAAGATCCTTCAAATCATCAATCTTTAGAATTATAGTGATAATTTTTCACCTATACTTGATTACAAGCTTCTAAATAAGATTCAACATTAAATTTATTTCAAATTTAAGCTATTTGCAAAAAAATCAATGCCAGCATTTTGCTTAAATACCTCTTAATGACTTGATTTATGTCAGAAACAAGTTTATTTCTTAAATAATTATGGTCAACGCCATTATATGGGACGAGTGACTTTTATTCATTCAAAACGCATTCTTTGCTTTTAATTATCTGCCAAAATGCGAGAAAGCCGACCACTCAATTTAATTGGCTATTAAACATGTCTCGTATATAGCAGGCAAAAAAGCCACTCAGGGACTCATACGTAGATCATCAAAAAATCTCTTTTAGGCCATTCTTATTTAACTCATTAATGACTATTCTCCTCTAATCAAAGTTTTCAGATAACACCATCGCTTACAAAAGTTTCCACCTTGTCTTTAGTAGTAATAGTGATGGTGAACAAATTAAAACAAGTTAATTTAAACAGACTTGGGGAAATTAATGAGCTCTTCACCCACTTCCAGTAGTAACAATGGTTACGTAAAGGGGATATTCGTTCTAAACAGTGACTTAAAACCTGCTTGCCGTTGTGTGGGTGAAAGGTTATCTCCAGGGCATGCAATGTGGTATACAATCCAGGTGTGTGAACTCATCATCATGGAGACATTGTTACCTCTACCCAATTTTATGAATTACTCATTGTCATAAATTGGGATTTCTTAAGTGCTGCGACCTCATTTCCCCACCCCACCAAACCCTTGATATGCCTGACTGAATTTGGTTTTCATGAGTTCTAATCAAATCCTACCTTGTTTAGTTTTATATAAATGGTGGGAAAATGAAATTTTAAAATGTTGTTAGATGTGGGTGATGCATTAGAACTGAGTCAATACGCTGAAAAGTCATGAGTGTAAGCTCAAGGGAATAAAGCTAGAAGCGTTAGGGCTGGTGTTTTGTCTCGAGTTTACACATTTCTATATCTTGTCACCAAGTTGCCCATCATCCATATCGATATTCTAGTCAACTCTGCTCCTTCAAACTTGCCAGACCGTCAGAAAGCGCAAATGGTGTTTTTCTATAAATGCGTTTATTTGATCCAACAAATAACCAAATGTGTTGTTTTGGGGAAAAGTGGCATATTGAATTCCAGTTTTTTTTTAAAATTACACTTTTCGTTTGAGTTGAAATTTTTGAGTGGAGATAAATTATTAATCCTGGTCAAGAGGAGGGTTAGTAGAATGGCATGGCATCGGTCATTGGTTATCTCCCACCCCCCCTCTGCCACCAGAAGTGGCTTCAAAATTGAAATTTAGTTAAACATGGATTGCTTATGCTCTACCTCTCCCATGATGGTAACTTACCAACCTCAGTCTGTCAAGGTAAATGGTTGACGATTAAGTGAGCATGTTTTAGTAGGTAAGTAGAGAAGGCAATTTTGCTTGGAACCGTCTATTTGATGTGACTCTGGACGAAGGCTGATTATTTTACAAATGAGATGGTGTTTATATGAGTCCACTTTAAAATTGTATGGGTTTCTAACTCTGCCACCAACGAGCTTGGACATTTTTGGTGTCTTAATGCCACAAGTACTTCGAAGCCTCGCTTGCCAACTCAAAGTGCTCATTTTCTAAGCTCTTAAAGAAAATAATTCTTGCAAAAAAAATGGACAAAATGCTTTGGGTGAACGAAGCTGAATGAATGGTTTATTTTAAAGCATTATAATCTCGGTATTTTATTGAAAGAACGCCTGCTTTAAGTAAATAACACCTATAACCTCTCAGTGCTGAGAGAAACCCTACTAGACCGTCTTTAAAAATTTTTCACCCCCTAAGCATATTCCTTCTTCCCACAGCAGATGATTGCGAATTATTTCATTCGATAGTGGACTTTGAAATACTGTAAAATGTAAAAACGTGGCGCACAAAGTGACAATCTGAGTGACTTTTCAGTTCGATACCTATACACCTGAGGAATAATGAAGGTTTATTATAAGTTACAAAATAAGTAATTATTGAGTCCATGAAATAAATCAAATGGTTTTGCAATTTTGTACCCTGATGAGAAATTTAAACATCAGAAAAGTCTGTTAGGAAACTCTATCTGGGTTTTAAAGTTGGTATTAATACGTCTCCTTGCTGTCCAAGAGTAATTTGACTTCAAACTTCCGGTTTTAATCAAAATTTGCACTTATATTATAATTCAAATTCAAAATTTCAAAATTATGGCGATCGTGAAAATTCATTGTCGTCCTCACCAGTCGATTCGACACGAGGTCACATTGTTTATGTTATCGTATCGTAAAGGTCAGCTAACTTTTGCGAAAGTGCATTTGCCTGTTTGAGGTAAGTTAATATTCGCAGACACAATATCGTAGCTTCTCTTTTTACCTTCTTATGACTTTATAAAATATTTTGAATTTACCATTCCAAGACATCAAGGAAAATTTAGATGACTTCGAAGCCAACTTATTTATTTTATTTATTTATTTATGCCAAATGGCAGGCGTTTTGATAGTTATCATTAGCCCTTTAGCTGACTTCGGGCTTCACAGAGGGGAAAGAACGAAAAATTAAAAAAGTCGAGATGGGGGGGGGGAACAGAAGAGTGTTTCAACGATGTAAAAGAGACAGACACAAAGGTAGAGAAAGGGTGAGGTGAGTACTGGGAAGTAGCCGAACATGGCATACAGTGGGGTGCTGGTAGCTTGAAGTCAGAAGTCAACTGCCAGTTAATAGACCTTTTTGCCGTATGAGTATACGTTGCCCAGGGTACACCACGTGGAGGTAAGTCTATCACTCACCCCTGGAAGCCAGCTTTAATGCCTTGCATTCCGTCAATTTTGTATAGCCTTCTGAAATGTCTTTATATTTTTATTATTTTAAATTTACTCAAAAACAATATTGAGAAAATTTGAATTGGTTTGAAGAGTTTTAGCTGGATGTTTTAAAATTGTGCCTTCGTGTATTTTACGAAGTATCTTGTTCTTTTGAGTTAAATATACCATCTAAAAATGGTAGAAGGAAGAACTATGTGAAGTGTGGCCATTTAGAAACTTTATTAATAATTCGTAAAATGGTTATTTTTAAGTTTAAAAGAGTTAATAGCGTTGCATTTAAGCAGGCAGGAAGAAAGAGCTAAAGGAAATGTAATATCCAACTCTAAAGAACGTTGAAATGTGGATTATTTGACAATGCCATTGAAAAGAAAATCGAGTTGGAATGACTAGCATACAAGCGTCTTCGCAAATGAACATTAACTGAACAGAAATTTCGATGTACGGTTTCAGGCGAAGCTGATGATAATCACAATTTAAAAATCACAAGTTATTCGATTTATTCCAAGTTTCTTGATTGAATTTCGTAAAGTCAAGATATAATCACATAAACCCCATAGTTGAAACATATATTCTCTGACATAATCATTTGATTTATTGGGTCTAATAACGAAGCCGTTGACACAAATTTAACTTGAACAAAAATCCTAAATTTTAAACTTGAGCTGGTGCATTACGCCCCCCCCCCCCCTCCTCCGCTCCATCAGCATTCTCCCTTTCACAGTTTTAAACGATATAAACGATCGATCAGGCTCATTTACATTTGGGGCCAGTACTGTTCTAAGGCAAAATCAGTTGTTCATTTTAAGGTCAAGATAAAAGAGGCAGGGAGGGGGGGGGGTAGGATTGTTGTCCTTCCTGATAGGGTTAACACCATGACTCATCTTCACCATCTGCTTCGGTAAAGGCTCGAGAGATACGAGTGACCTCTCCTCAGATCTTGACAGATTTTGGGAATAGTACACCCGTTTGGTTGAATATGAGCACAGCTTTATTTGCTCACAGAAAAATCCACCGCTTTCGAGTTCCACTTTTTTAACAATTTTAAATGTTAAAAATTTGACGAAACTCTCATCTTTTGACTGTTAATACGATTCTTATTTCTCAAAACCCATCACATCAGGTGAAATTTAACGATCATATATCTAAATTTTTTGTGACATTCAAAATTCCTATCGATATTACCGGTTAAATAGTCATATTTAATTAAAAGGAAAGATTTGAATGATGTTGGGCCGAATGAATGGAAGAAAATTGTTTAGACATACACGTAATACCTGTCATTAAATTGGCATTCAACTAAAAACAAGAGAAGCGTAGAAAAACTACATAATACGTAGTTATTTTTCTGGATCCGAGTACTTATATTAATTATTGCAATAATGATCTCCGTGAGGCCTATTTGACCACATTATCAGATACCAATATGAAGAAAAGATAAAAGTGAGTATATTTCTAAATCATAAAATGGTACATGTTGGGACGTTTCTCTGGTTCAATAACTCTGCAGCTTCTTTGGATCATCGGAGAGTAGTGAGAGTCGGAACTTAAACCTCGCTTAAGTTATTGTTTTATGATGATAAAGCAATACTTAAACGCTCTTCTGATTCTTTTAACGTGCACAATTACTAAAGCAAGAAGTTTTGTCTTTGTGCAAAATTCAGTGAAGAATATATGGAATAATTAAAGTCCCAAATGATCAACTAAAAACGAAGATCAACAATAACACTGAATTACCTTAATTCCAGGCTTTACTCTATAAATACTGAAAAGTATCGCCCAATAATTTGAGGCCTTTAAACGAATTAGTAATATTTACAAAAAATTGAACTGAAGTTACTAATTTTGCTTTTTTAAAAATTCAAATAGCTTTACTATTTAATCAATCCGAGTAACAGATGCCCGTATTTGAGAAGAAGTAGGAAAATTTTAAAATAAATACCTACTTAATAACGATAAGTAGGATTAAATAAAGCTTTTACGCAATAAAAGTGCATTGTCAATATTACCTAATAAAAACGAAATTTCAAATAGCATCAAGCAATAACAGTTCCATTTAGAAAGTATAGTTTTTTACCAATGTAGAAACCCACTTTGTCTGTTCAAATTAAGCTAGAAATCCCTTTTTCTATTCTAAATGTATATAGTCGATATTTGAGCGGCCTTTTATGGAAGTATGCTTTAACTGTTCAGACCCATAGTGAAAAAAGCTAGGAGAACGACCTTTCCAAACAGAAAAGTTTTAGAACACTGGCCAGTTCACAATTAACAATATTTTTAGATGTCTAATTATGTTTGGTTGGACTACGATAAAAGAAATATAGTGAACAACATATCTAAAAATGTCTAATCATTATTGAGTGCACAATGGACTGCTCTATAATTTCATAATGAAAATAACCTGTTGATGACGTGGCATGGATGTCGTACTTTCTTTTCAAGTCAGAGTACAATTTCGGTTTCTAAGGTGTCCAAATCCAATGGGTTTGCTAAGGGAAGATTATATAAATTTCCCAACATTTAAATTTAGAATGTAGTAAAAACTTACTTACTTAGCTTTTAACTAAAATTCTACAATTCCAACTACTAGGATTTACGAAAGTTAAAAAAATCAATAAATACATCAAAATTGGTAAAAACTTTATTATGGTAAAAGTTCCATTTTTTTCCAGAAAAAATAGAGGTAATAAGATTGTCTATTCAAATTTGTCTTTAGTAAAGATTATGAGAGCCCGAATTCGGGAGAAATATTGGCTGCGATGAGACGTAGTCGTTGAGTGGATGCAACGGTGATTGTACATACACATTTGGTGATAAGTAATCAGGCGATGGTCGAAAGCTTGTGAATTGCATATTTGCATTGGGCTGAATATTCATCCTCGAGTTAGCTTCATGTAAGTAACTAGGTGCAGGAGGTGAATATGAAAAAGTCGTTCCATGAAGGTAATCAGAGTATATCATTTCATAATTCCGATTGGTTTCATTGGTGTTTTCCATCATTCCAGAGTATGTTGTGTTGGCATGTGCCACTGGAGGGGTACTATGGCCACCATTGATTTCGATATTTCCTGCTGTTGGAGCAGGGCTGAGATAGGAACTTTGCTGTTGTAGTGTCAGTGGTAATTGTGCTGGAAGAGATTGTGACGGCTGTGGCGGTGGTGGCTGTTGAGGTAGTTGGTTGAAATTAATTTGGTTGGGATCTTCACTGTCATTAGTGTTTACTAACTGGCGAGATATTACATCTGGAATTCTGCCCATCCCATTCATACTTGGTGGGAGTAGGCCACCATGAGATCGATCACTGTCAGGAGTGATTTCTCTTGGAGCGTTATTAACTCCTGGACTGCTATTCAAGCTTAAATAGGCAGTATTTATGGCGTTGTATTGAAAGTGTGGAGGCTGTTGGTCGGAAGGCATAGTGGGACAAAACATGTTTGTTGGCGCATAGTCGTTGGTAGGCATAACATGGAAGGGAGAATTTTGATAAGTGGAACAATAGGGAGGCAGCGAAGGTGGCAGGGTAGGTGGTGTTTCAGTGTGGTGTACTCCTTGTGGTGAAGTTCCAATTTTTAATGGAGACGGATTGTCGAATAAAGGTGAATTACTAGGACCATCTTGGTTTATGTCCTCATCGGTAACAGACCCATTATTGATATTGCGTTTTTCCTTTGATCTTTGTTTCTTGGCCTTCATTCGCCGATTTTGGAACCACACCTTAACCTACAAGATTTCGATGAAACATACATAAAACTCTAAGACCATTCATTTACTGAAGAGTGACTCCACTTCAATTTCCTTCATGTCTGCCGTTGACACAATTGTAACTAATCTCCCCTTCCCCACCACCCCCTCCCCTCCCCCATCACATCATTTCCAGTTTAAAATCATCATAAACTTTGACAAACAAACTCTATTTAGAGCCAAGAAGACAGTGAGGGCCCAGAATTAGAAAGGGCAGTTGTGAACGATTGAACACAACACCATTGTAATTATCGAGTGGAGCAAATATGACTTCACTTCATGAATTATTTAGAAGTTGGCACAATACCCAGACCCATCCCTTCGAAAGTTTACAGTTATCAATCCTAAATTGCATTCAGTTTTTCTCAAGACATGCGACAGCTGATATGTTGGAAGTTGGCACACGTATTTATTGAAGCATAAAATGTAGATAACACCCCGGTTTCTAAACCTTGTTGACATAGTGATTTGGTAGCGAATTTTACACAGTACACAACAATTTAATAAATTGCCATTCGAATCTTACCTGTCTCTCAGACAAGCTCAATTCTTCACCTATTTCTTTTCGCCTTTTGCAACCGATGTACTTCTCTTTCTGGAATATTGCCTCTAAAACCTCAATTTGGTGTCGGGTGTAGGGTTTACGCTTTCTTCGTCCACCTGTGTGAAATGAAAAATGAAATAATATTGAAAATCCAACATTTTGTCCTTGCATCTTAATCATCATTGATTTCTGAACTTAGAAAATAACTATTTCAGCTCCAATATTCGCTATTTTGATAGGCGTTTTAAGCCATCACCATGGTTGTCTCGATCAATAATTCGCCTATATATTTTGTGTCTATTGAGTGACAATTCGACTAACTTCTTTTTCCTGGACACTTTCGTTCTGAAAATCGCAAATCAGAGACTAGTGATGTAAGAATCTAAGTGAGTGCATGTAGACTGGGCAATACCTATGTCTTTCTCACTTCATTTCATCTCACAACCCTATCCTGCCCTACGCTCTCCTAGCCTATAGCAACCCCATTATGATAAATTGACTAAAATCAAAATCTCTTCACTTGAAAAATAGTGTCACGACTTACCGTTTGCAGCAGAGGCACCTGAAGGAGTATTAGATTCCTCCTCGTAGACTTGTAAATCCACTGGATTTGAATTGGAATTGGAGGTGATGGGACGAGAAAGCTCATTTCCGAAGAGGTGTGGTGAGTATGATCCATTAGTTTGATCATTTGGTGCAATTGGTTCATCACGAGGAACACCGGTAGGGATGGTATGTTGATAACACATTTGTCGAAAAGAGGAATGGTCGGAAGACAGGGATGGTGGCATGAGATAATCACTTCCTTGATAGTTTATAGTTCTTGGATATTCATCATCTGATGGGTTCGCGACTGGTGGAGACCATGCCTTTTCAACATTGATATCCGTTTCATCATTGTTTGGGATTTTTGCTGCAAGACTCAGGTCTCTGTCTGGGCGCTCCATCTCCCAATCTCAAGCAATTACCGAATTTCGACTCGCTCTTTTAAATGTTTTAATCAGCCAATGAACTGTGCACTAGATTGTGATTGGTTATAACTAAATGTATGCAAACCGTCCCTCGTACGCCATTTGCTATAGGGTACACGTACTCGTACCTAAAAATGCAATAAGTCAGTTCAAAGGATGCATGAATATTTCTTGAAACATTGTCTATTTGCTTTGTGGTAATTCATACATATATCAACTTAAGCAATGAATGTTGCAAATGAATTGAGATAGACACGAGTTTTAAGCAAGAGAACTGTTACTCACATCCACTTTTAAATTTCTATCATGAATTTAAAAATTCAGCTGAATACTATTCAGAATATATAAATATCAACTTCAATGTAGCTAGAATATAGAGCTGTTAGATTAAAACAATGTCACTTCACAATTGTAGTCTACATCCATCTTTTTTGCTTTGCCCATTACTAACTAACATTATCTTGGAAGTTTTTCAAGACTCTTCAACTGAACTATTGGGTTGCCAACTAAGTCACTGCCGTTTTTGTTGACGGATTCACTCTATACTTTCTTTTGTTTTGTTAACGTGGCCAGAGCATCTAACCTATATTTTTTTCTTACTGTATGGGCTTCTAGGTTAATCAGTAAAATATTTTTTTTGTTTAATTCTTTAGTTTTGTTTTTATCCCAATTTAAATATGAAAGAACAGGACGTGCACTTCCGACACATTTTATTGTATTACTTCCGAAAAGGCAAAAACGCATCGCAAGCACAAAAGAAGTTATGTGCCGTATATGGAGATGAAGTCTTAAAAGAAAGGCAGTGTCGAAATTGGTTTGAAAGATTTCGTTCCGGTGATTTTTCACTGAAAAATTCACAACGATCTGGCCGCCCAGTCGAAGTGGATGAAACCCATATCAGGGCCATTATCGATTCAAATCGTCACAGCACAACACGAGATATTGCAGAGAAGCTCAATGTGTCGCGTACATGCATTGAAAAAACTAAAAACCCTTGGTTATGTCAAGAAACTTGATTTATGGATCCCTCACCAGTTAAAGGAAATTCATTTGACGCAACGGAACGATGGAAAAAGGTCATCGACAAGAACGGCCAATATCTAATTGAATAAAGTTATATTTTTAAACAAAAATTCCGAATTTGCCCTCTTATTTGAAATCGGCAATGACTTAGTTGCCAACCTAATATCTTCGTGTCAGAAATAAGAGACGTTTAAAGTGGAACTTGACCATGTAACCATTATTCTTT
>UZAE01013174.1:11647-25694 GCA_900617975.1 Rodentolepis nana | reverse complement strand
TCTTAGCAACATCTGAAGCAGCATCTTTGCTATTATCAATGACTATATATAGGGGTGTGCGATGGACTTACCTCCACGTGGTGCACCCTGGGCAACGTATTCACATACAGCAAAAAAGTCTATTAACTGGCAGTTGACTTCTCACTTCAAACTACCATGGCCCGACTGCTTGTCATGTTTGACCCCTCATTTTACCTTTTCTCTGCTTTTTTGTCTGCCTGTCTCTGTCACGTCTGTGAATCATTATTCTGTCCCCCCCCCCTCTCAACGTTTTGTCACTTTGATGTTCTTCCTCCTCTCTGTGAAACCCGAAGTCAGCTAAATGGCTAATGATAACTATCAAAATGCCTGCCATCGAATAAACGACGGTGTCAAAGAACGCGGCATTAGTTTCGTTTACACTATCTGAGCACCAAGTATATGAATTCTCTAATCATACATCCGTTGTTATCATAGATGTAAAATATGGTGGAAAAGTACTCAGACTACTGTCAAGGAAATTGGTAATTATATCAATGGACCTATAAAATCACTATTTAGTTCAATTACTCAGATTAATGAACAAAAAAGGAATTGGCAAAATTAAAAGTATTTATCCAGGGGAGAAAGTTTAAAATAAATTATGTGATATACTTTTGTCCTATTACGCATTGATTAATTCGCGAGATCAAGAAATTCGATTCGAAAGATTAGTCATAACTCTACTTTATTCCCATCATAGAATCACATGAATGCGTTCTTTTTCTGAATTCTTAAGTGACAATTAATTGCACGTCTTTTGTTGTATAAACCAGTAGTTTGCAAATTCCAATAATTCGACATTTTATTTAAAACGCATTAAAAATATCTGAGATTGCTTGAATCTTGGCAATACAAAAATCATTTGGCAGCAAGGTTTTAAAATGCATCTTCATGCAATATATACCACTTATACATGAAGTTCTTTCCAAATTAGCATATATCTTGAAAATGCGCTATGTAAATCGTCTTTATATGACTTGCAATGGGCTTCAATGGTGACACTTGCCAGTATATATATCCAGTGTTGTGAATGGCTCACCACACTGGCAAGTACCGATCAAAACAAAGATGCTTTTCTCACAGTTTCTAAGATATCTTCTCTTTGTCTGAGTGGCGCTGGGAAGAAGTACACTCAATGAGGTGAAAGGTTACTTATGAGCATGTTTGATAAAAATGTATAGCAGTTGCTCAATAACTCCATCCAATCTATAGGCCTTTTAATACTAACTCCAACTCACAATTGCCGAAGCACCCTTGATTATATCATAAATCAGATGGATTAATCTATTAAACAGCTCACCTCCCAACTTGGCATCATAAGCTACTCCAAATGCACATTTTGAATTATTAGCCACAGCTGCGTATAAACCCGCAACCTCTGTCCCATGGCTAAAGAGGAAAGATAAAGCGATGAGAAAAGTGAAAAGGCGAGAACAGAATAGGATAGCACTGCATATTACTCTTGAGATTTTGGCATTTTCGCATCCGTTCCTCTAGCATCTAATCGTGTGTCATTTTGCAAGTCGGCCAGATAATCAGAATTAATGTTTGGCGAGAGATCCTCATGCGTTGTATCCAAAGCATCATCAACAACAACGGCCATTACATTTTTGCCTGTTATGTTTGCAGCATATACAGGATAGGCGTTAATATCGATACCAGGAGTCTTTCCAATTAACTTGTTGCCAGAATTGAGCTAGAATAGTGTTACTTTAAGAGAGTCAATCAATCTTACTAATTGCCACATATAGGGTGCATTTGGGTCGTTGAATTTGAGCTTTTCAATAAGCAGTTTTGCATGATGCTCATAAACTAAGCGATACTCGTCATCGTTCTAGTGTAGAATAAAAAGACAAGATTAAATTATGTGGCATATAATCTAAAATAAAATGAAGCTATTCAGAATTACCGGAAGCTCTATCAGTTGAACTGGAGCCTCTGATTCATCTGAGTTGGAATTATAAATTAGAGATTTCTTTTGAATATAAAGTGGATACTGATGCTCGATAATTCTGACCTAAAATTTAGATAACAATTTAGCACTTTGTTTAAGCCTAGGTTAGTAAAAATGTGTTTGGGTTACCCAAGGAAATGTAAGAATCGTCTCGTATAACTCAAGCAAACTATCTCCAGTCCTGGTTGTAATAAAATAATGAAGATCAGAGCCAAGACTTCCCTTAAAAAAAATAATTTTAAATTTATTGTAAAGAAGCATGAAGGATCTCAGACAAACTCACTCGTGATCTATACTCCAATCCAAGGAAATTAATAAGGTAATCTAATTCTGAAACACTAGGGAATCCAGTGATAACAAAATGATTTTTTCCTGTCACTGAGAGAGTAAAAATTATAAGCAGTGAAGTTAATTTAGACGAATAAATGAATGACATGATTAAATGAAGTCATGAAGATCAAAAGTGGATTTAGAAAGTATACATCTAGAGGACGCCACATTCAAGGTCGACAACAATTAAGAGAAACATTTAATAAAATTCAAATTGAAAATTTGATTCGTTAACAAAAATTATTTGTTAGTCGAATTGGCTTTATGTGCTAAAAAAGATAAAAGTAAATGACTTCTTTTTAGAAGATGATCGATATTTAATTGTATCATTTTTAAAATAATAACAAATATCCACAATTTTTTATTTTAATTACATAAAATTATGTAATCAGAAAGTGAGACAATCTAAAACTATGATGTTCCGATCTTAAAATTTTGGTAGTACAATAACACGAGATCTATCATATAACTGGAATTATAGGCAAGAAAATTTTTGATGCGATCATAAAAATTGCTCAGTCAAAGTTGATAATAATATTCCGAAATTGCTCTAAGACTATTTAGCATTTGAATATTTATCTCTATTACATAGATACTGAATGTTTCGGAATTCGTTATTCGTTAATATGAATTAGACGAAATATTTTCATATATCTGAGGTGTTAAGGAGTAAACAAATCGTTACTCCATATCCATGTTAAACTCATTATATTTTTGCTGCTTAGTCTTATTCAATTGCCATAATTTAATGAATTAATTATAAAGGAATACAAAATACTCTCACTCCTCAATACCCTTCAAAACCAGGATAAAATTCTGATTTTGCTAAAAATTCAAACTTAGCTATATATTTCTGAAATAAACTAAAATAAAGAATTTTAATTTTTAAATGAGTATTTCTCTCCCTTGTTGTAACGCGATAAGATTTGTTTTAAGTTATAAATTTTCATTTGAAGGGCACGGGTATAATATCTTAATTGGCTTTAACAATGGGTGATAGCCGCGTCGGTGCTTCTGATTCCTCGGATGACGAGGAGTATATTCCAACAGGTAGTTAAGCGTTTTCCTCTATTCAATTCTTAGCTGAGAATGAGGACTCAAGCTCAGAAGAATCCGGAGATGATCTCTCTGAGTAAGAACTTGCTTTTATATTTTATTTTTGTTTAGTGACGAGCTGGAAAAAGCTTCTCCAGAGGAAAAGATAGCTAAACCAATTGCAGAAAAAGACAGGGACAAAATATGGGAGGAATTTCTCGAAGGAACAGAACAGAGTGTAGGATAGTTTGGTGTTTTTTATCTATTTCTGTGTTTAGAGCCAAATTGAACAAAACTCTTCCTCCAGATCAAGGTAATGTAGCTTTACTTATTCCACCATTGCGTTCAACTATATCTGATTTTTGTTCTATGGGCCTAATTGTTTTTAGGGACTCCTTATCAATTAAACCAAATATCTCAAAAGAACCCACTCCTAGGTTTGCTTTATTTTAATTGCAAAGCGCTCTTTTATATTTACAACTGTTTACAAATATTTGTTTTATTTTAGCAATAGTAAAATAACTAACCACAATCCTTTAAGCACAACAACTCTCGGAATTGGCCAGAAGTGTGTTATTAATATGAACTAATTTCGACTTTTATAGACGGCCTGCACAGACTACAGGCAATCGATTAAGCGAAGCATTTAAGAAGCTCAAGTCCTCCACTTTCGGCGCCAGTGCTCCTAAAATTTCTACTTTAGTAAGCTTAGATTTTTATTTATGTAGTTCTAGTTTGCTCCGGTTGTTCTTATTATTTTTTATCTTAGGAAAAATCTCGACTTGACTGGGAATCCTTTACCGAAAAGGAAGGAATTAAAGACGATCTCAAACTCCACAACAAAGGAAAAGATGGGTAGGTGAAGCTTGCTATTTAAATTTCGCTCTCAAGTATTATTCAAAATTCCACCCTAACGTAATCGACTTCCATTTAATTTTGCATGTTCTTAAGAGCTAAAACAATGTAAGCTTATTCTTCGTTGCATTTCACAGTCAACTTCAATGATTTGGAGATTTCAGTGTGAAGAGTGGCTATCGTCCCCTGCCACTGCGTAAATGCCTATAACGGGGAATGCTTAAACCTCTTTAAATGATCACTAAATTGCCATGCCCCCTTAGTTCTAGATCAGGTACAACTTGTACAATTTCACACGGTTTAGCAGGCGATCTTTCTGGGTCATTTCGTTTCTTGAATTTAACATAAAGTAATAAAATGTTAAGGATATGATCTCACTTTTCTACGTGGGGTGGTATAGTGGACTATTTGTGCATCCCGAATTGATTTATAAACATAAATTGGTATCTAAAAGTTGTAAGTTTATAAGAAACTAAATTCTTTTCTTATAGATACGTGGAACGAAAAGCATTTGAAGCCCGCACACAGGAACGACAATATGAGATGCTTAGAAAAGCTCGATTGAAGAATCTTTCACGGCGGTGAATAGGTGTAATAAAATCTTTCAACGTATTTGTATATTTTTCCTGCATTCCCATTGTTCTTGCGATCAATAAAGACAAAACTCAAAATTGGCGTTTGTATTGATTATATTATCGGAACTGGATAGATTAACTAAATAATAGAAACGCGGTGAGCTACTTATCCGCTGGTTCAAATGTGAAATTCTCGCGGCCATTGAATGGGTATTGTTTTGGCATCTGAGGGAACCGATTAGAATGGAAATTGGAACTTACCATAGGGTGGAAATATTTGTACATATCTCCAATATAGAGAAGTGGACCTAATATGAATACGGGCGCAATGAACTTTAGCAATGTTCGCCAACGAGGTTCATTGTAGCGCAACCATTGCTGGTGGTCATCGTGACCCATTGACTGGAACATTTCCCAATTCCAGGGAATTGGTTCGTTGTAATTACGCTTAGTGTAGCCGTAATCGTATATATCATAGGGATCGCGATGGAGTTCGTTAAAGTGTTCTAGTTTCGGATAATCGCCGGGGGCATTTCCATTATCTTCGTAAGGTTCATAATCTTCTGGAAGGAGGCCGTACTTTTTTGCTGCAGCAGCACGCTGAGCAGGAGTTGTAGGATAGGGTTTTGGCTTCCAATCAGCATGCCAACCTAAAAATTAGTAGTGGAAACATGAATTACAACTCATAAGCTTATTGACAAAAGCGCTTTCTAAATTTAAAAACTACTACGGAGAGCACCTACATGCGAAATTCTTCTGCGAAACTAAAGGCAGACGGGCCTGCAAAAGGCATAAACTACGACCGAGACCAGCCATCTGGCTATTTGTACGACTCAGGTTTAATGTTAGCACAAATACTAAAATCAAGGACGTGTTTTTTGGATATTTGAATTATATTCCATTCAGCCTCAATTAAAATATTTACATTTTTAAATCTTATTTTTAATTTTTTAATGTACGTTATTCAAGTCAAGTTGGCATTTTTGGGCGCAATTTGCAGTCATCTAACTGATGTAATATATTATGAAATTTGAGTCCATTTGCCTCAATATTTTTAGATATTTAATAAATTGTCGGTAGATTTTAAACAACGAAATTTATATTAAGTAAGTTATCTGTTTGCATTGATTATACTAAAATTATGGACGGAATTATTGTTTTTCCAATCATTTTGATATAGACGAAGAGACATCGCGGACCATTAATTTTAACCCAACTTAACGTACATACTTCACACACAATTTCCAAATTCAAACATTTGATTAATATAATAGCCAAATTTATTCTCATATATTCTTTATACTAAATATCTCTCAGATTAAATTTTAAATATATCAAAAACTCTAACTCAATTTTAATGTTTTTATTTCTTATTTATGGAATAATGAAATGACTGAAAATAAAACAATATTATAAATTACGCAGACTTTAATTTTTCCATACATTCTGTAAAGTTAAACACGCCTGGATTCAGAAAAACCGATTGATACATTTGAAAAATTTTTCTTTCTGTTACTTGGTCCTCAAAAAGTAATTAATTCATGTTCATTCACATAGTTGTGGGAATTAGAAGGGCAGCAAGCTATCAGAATCTTTGTTCGTTCAATATCATTTATGTCATTTCCCTTAACGCGTCCTCTCAAGTGATTTTTTGAGCGTAAAATGGGGATTCTATCTACATTAGATGGTTTGTTTTCTTGTTACGCACAGCATATATCAAAAAAGGAAAAAAATCATACGGCATCGTCACACGATTAAGACGAGGCATAACTTTCAGCAGTTGCCAATTATGACGAGAATATTTGGACTCCAAGATCTGACTGACGTCTTATGAAGAAACATTAACAGGTCAATCTAATTTGTTTATTGATTGATTATAATTGAATTTGCTCTCTCTTCGTGTCCTTTTGATATCATAACTATTCCGAATGCTTTATAGTTTCGTAAAAGTTTAACAGAACAAGCAGAAATTAATAAAAAACCAGTGAATTCTGTAAGCAAAATTAAGTTAAAAAAATAAACGCGCACGGAGTATTTGCCAATATTTTAGCTTTCCTTGGAACCGAATGAAGTTCAGATATTGTAATCTAAAGTAAAATCATTTGATGTATGAAGGATAAACAGGCATGGTAATCACGCGATGTCAATTTTAGGTACGAACGTGAAGGTAATGTCTTACCATTCATAAAAGCTTTTAGAACTAGAATTTTCGTCAAAAGTTTCTGGGGAAAAATGGATCTTAAATTATTTAGACAATTACCAATATCTGTAAGATTACGTTCCCTAGCAACACTTAATCTGTGTGAATTTGTAAACTTTTGTTTGGTGTGTGAAATGAATGAACTTTTACCAACAAACTTAGGCAAAGCACTACTTAGGCAAATTACATGGGTAGACAGGCCAATGTGTAATTTTCTTTTGAACAGATTTCCATATATATCCTTTGAAAATATGGTTCCCGCTATGAAATATTACAAGAACCGCGTTGCGAAACTTAGCGACCCATTTTTGGAAACCGACCAAGATGAGATAAATGTCTTTATTTATGAACCATTATCCGGTAAAGCAGCAGAACAATATCCTTTCGCCTGTAAAATGATGGGCGATTTTACGACGAATATAACTAGGCTCACAGACGAAATGAATGCTGATTCAGTGTGTCCGAATATTAATTCAATGATAGATATTACTATTACAATTCCAAAACTTCATGAGCCCAATGCTATGATAGAAATGGAGAGAAACATGAAAATCACAAAGGAGATTAATCGTATTCCAAATATGGACAAAATTGTTTATTGTGTGGATGAAAATCTTTCCGATAGTGAGCATTTGGGCCTTGTTATTGAATATCTTACGAGTGAACAGTGCTTAATCTTGGCAATATTTTGTGATGGTGAAAACAATGATACCCTGCAAATTCTTGGCAAGTTTAGAAAAAAACTTCGTTCTCTAAATTCATATGACACTACGAAAAGGTGGCTACTATGGTGCGTCAAGTGTGATACTTCTTCGAACACAATCTTGAACTTCAATGAATTAAAATTGCTTCTACTAGATAACTAATAAAAACAATTACTGTTGAATTAAAATTAAGGAAATGTGGGAACTTGACGTCTTGAGAAATTTCATTTCGTGAACTCTTTGATGTCTTAATAATATTCTTCCTTAAAGTATGATCATACTTTAATGAATAAATGGCAAGCATCTATTGAATTATGCTTTCCTTAGACGATTATAAACACCATTTAAATGCTAGGTAAATGAAAATATTCTCTGTAAAATATATGCATTCAACATTAAAATATACACGAAATGTTCAAAAATAAACTATAATTTATTGGTAATATTTTGTAAACAAATCTAAATGAAGGCAAAGTTATGATATAAAAAGGTTTTTTTAATTTATTATGATTTCCCTAAAGTCCTGATTATGCCATTGTAAATAATAGGATATTGCTGTTGACGATTAAATTTTTAAATTTGGTAAAGAATTTTTGATAACCGTCACGACATTGAACTAATTTCTTCTAAGCCGTTGTAAATTTTGCGCGTTTTTAATTGTTATATGACTTGTGAAAACTTGTGTGGATATTTCGTCGTGCATCGTAGTTTTCACTAGCTTTTGACTGATAATTATGCTCAAGGCTTGCAGTCCAGTTGTTTTGCCAATAACGTCATGGTCAAGACAATGTCCATTACATGAGATAACTGGAATATTATGCTCGCCAAAGCTATCCGAGTTCGTGACCGGCGACGCACTTGGTGAACTAATTATTTGGAAATTAGATGCCACAAATAAAGTATTAAAAATTTCGAACTAACTTCTTTAGTTTTTGCCGAAATTGATGTGTGTTGGTCACACTGGCTCTATAAAAAACCTGGGACACGCACGATGTGATGAAAACCTATCAGACTCATACTTCTTTAGCCATTCCGCCACCAAGTACGAACTTTTATCATGCTTTTATTAATATAAAATCAATATATTTTTTAAAATACCCTTTTCCTCTAGTGAGCTCGCTATTTGGAATTGGGAGGATGGCACCTGTGTCGATATTCGGATTGATCAAAATTATCGTCACACTAAGATAAAGGTTTGTCAAGCTATAAGAGCCAAATGGCTAAATAAAGTATACTTTTATTTTATCTACTTTTATTTGTATCCAGTCTTTTCAACCAAGTTTCACGGATGGGAGGCTACTCTTCTGTTCCGGTCAATATCCATGTATTGTTGTGATGCACGCTATGCAACTCTCTAACCTTTACGTTCTTTCCTCAAATTCTCATCCTAATTGGATACAGGATTTTTCACTTTTCACTCATACCCACCTTCAGCGTGAGTCTTTATTGAGCGCTGTCATTCTGAAACAATTTTCTTTTTTTACTATATTTCATTTAAGCTTGTTGATAGCTTACATTCTCTTACCGAATTTATCCTAGGTTGTTAAATTTTATAAAGCGTAACTAGGCATATTTCAACAATTTATTACTTTTGATTTTTTAATTAAACCCTATATATATATATATATTTAGTGCCAGATATTAAGCCTATTTTGCATTACTTATCCAGATGGGAGATGTATTACTTGTGTATGCGATTTTTATTCCACTGTGCCATTCTTCAACGCTTTGAGTGGTCTTCCTAAGTGCTGCATGTTCTAAATTGAATGCTTGTGATGTTGAGTTCGTAACCGAAAGTCTCTATCGGCTTGTTAACTACGAATCGGAGTTGTTGGAAGTTAAAGGCTTTAGCCATCTTATTGAAAATTTGTAGTAATTATCAATAAATAGATGATGAAATACTAGAGGTTCTAGACTCCTATCAGTTTGGGATTTGTTATGCCCAGATAGTCCTCCAGTGGTAGAGTGGTCAATGTCCACAGCTTCTAAATCGTCGGCATCGAATCGGATGACCAACTCCCTTGATTAATCGTGATCAACAAATGGCAGTTGGATAGGAACCTTTCATCAAGGTTACCTTCTCTCTACCATATTTAGTCTCTTTCGGCGCTAGTCATAATGAGCTATGGAAGTCTCACGTGCAAATTGTCATTTTCCATATGCACATTTTGCTAGTTGGTTCTAACCAATTTAAACTTATTATCTTTTGCAATGTCTTTCAGAGGGGACTAATGACAATATTTACGCAGATTCAACACGTGAGTTCAGACTATATGGTCAACTTAGCCTCTTCCGTTCCTCTTAGTTGTATAGATCCCATTTTTTGCTTGATGTGTTTGTTTTGATTTTAAAATTATTTTTTTGGGCATTTTGTAGTTTGTCGTGATTTTTTTTCAATTGTTACTAGGTGTTTAAATCTCTTTACTTCTAGTAGCTTGTCCTGAATATGTGTTTCGATAATAATAGTTCATAATGAATTGTGGTCGTGATGACTTACATGTTGCAAAGCTTGTGGGCTGATGGTGTTTTTGTCTGATTGTCCATTTTTGCTTTATTTCTTTTACACGTAGAAAGTGGAGTATAAGAGACTTTGTTGAGTTAACTTTATCACAGCAGCAATATGAATCAACGCTTCAATGTCTTTTGAACAAATCCTAGAAACAAGAAATTTGTGTGGGGAGAACAGTTGTACTTAAATTTTAAAAATTCTTAAGTATGTGAAATATGTACTTCATTCCACAAGAAGGTAAGTACTATTCTAGTATACCTCACATCTCACTTCATTATTGGCCGAGACTGGGATCCCTCAATACCACAGGTCTTTGTGTCTTGCTTCAGCACATAAAATGAAAGCTTATAAGTGATCATATTTTTCTGCGTTCTATCGTCATGCGCTTCAGTTGCTACTGGACTGCGGTTCAGGATTCTTCTGCCTCTGAAAAAATCACCTTGTTTTACCTCTCTAATGATCAGCGTTGTTGATCATCAGAATCATTAGAAATGTACAGTGAATATCAAACGCGATACCCATGTATGCTGCCTCTAGGCTTAAATCTTTCCAATCCTCCTCCTTCAGTGCACCTAGGGGAAAGAAGCTATCTTTGTTCCCGAAGACTTATTCGTCCTCGCTGTGTTCTTTTTTTTGTCCTATGTATTTTTGTTTCCCCAACAGGTAGCTTTCTTTCTAAGTAACTTATCTTTAATAAAATCTTTTTTCCCACGTCTTTAGAGGAAGTAGTTCTTGGTGTTTCCAATTCCGCAGTTGTCACGGTGTGGACACTAACAGGGAAGGAGACACTTGTAAGGCAATCAAAAATGGTCTTTATTTAAAGCACTAGTTTTTTTACAATTAAACTACTAGTCTTTCCTCGCTAGAACTCAACTAACTTCGAGCACGAATCGAGAGTGGTTGACACAAAGTCGAATGTTCTTCAAATTCATTGCTGTCAGCAGCTGCCTCGTCTTGTTCTTCTCATTTGCACTGATGAGTGGAGGGTGAGTGGGGGGGGGGGGAGGAGGATGGGAGAGGAGATTGTCCACTCCACCATCTACTTTAAATTTTCATGTTTCGAGCTCTTGTTGGCCTTTATTTAGATTCTGGATGCTTATGATTGTTCGACACTGACCCTGCAAAAAACGTCCAGTGAGATGGAGAAGTTTACGGGGGGAAGTTTTTTCAATCGCGATTACATCGCCATATTCACCGCTGCTGGCGAAGGCCTAATTTATCGTCTCTCGAAAGAGTGCGTTTCCGCTTAGTCTACTTAAGCTCAAATTAAGTAATATTTTACCCATTTCTGGCACATCTCTGTTTTAGCATCTTTTCGAAGGTAGGAAGCGGTATCCAGTCTCCAAGTTCGAAAACTGAATTGGTTATAAGGCTGAAAGTAAGTGTTGCTGATGTGTTGCCTTCTAATTTTGTTAATTTGCAGCATTAATAATCCCACCTTGGTCAAATTTTTAAGATGCATGATGAGCCGCATTTAACGAGGCCAATTAGATCTCTTTTCCAATACGTGCCTGTATCAAAAGTATCGAAATCAAGTCTATTTCGTATCGGTGCTTCTGAGAACTCTATTGCTGCCTTCATATGCCCCCGGTCTGACGCTCGAATTTGTGCTTGGAGTTTGACTACCGATCATTTAATCGAACCGGGTGAGTGCCCCCTTTAAATCTTCCCTTTGCATCCCCTTTCCCCATTAAAATTGACATCAAGGCGGCATTCTGGGTCAGGCATGGATATACTTTTCAAGGTTACTTTGTCTTGAAAGAGTGGAAAGTAAATTTGAAGATTTCTTTTCTGTTCATTGCCTTTCGTCTATTTGACGTTTTCTAGCATTATTTTGGGAGTCGGATTCATGTCGCAAACATCATCAAATGTCTTTTTCACCGTCACAACGTGGAGATGTGAGTCCACACGTTGAACTTCTTGAATATCAAACCACACCCATATATATATATATATATATATATATATATATCTTTCAATTTTTTGAAAATTTGAGTTGCGTTAAGCCATCAAGCTTTCTGCAGGATTTCTTACAGTAATTTTGTCATCAGAAATCTTACAAGAAGTAAAGTAAGCGTGGTTTAAACTTACCAATTAGTCATTCTATTCAAACTTTTGTACTATCAATTATCGTTTAACTAACCGTTCATGCTGACTGAAGCTAAATTCTGGTTTACTTGCTGAAAGTTTCATCTTAATTAACCTGAAGGTCATTTTTATACAAGCACCCCAAGTTGCGGCATAATAGAGCACAAATGGACCTGTAAGCATATGTATTTGTATTTTTGTTGAGAAAAAAGTGGTGTTTCTTAGGCTCTGCCAAAGTGAGTTTAACTTCGTTCTCGAACTCGCGCTTTAATACTTGGAATCCCTAAATAGGCAGTGGACCACCTCATTCTTCCACTTTTTACTCTTGAGTTCCATGTTCCTCCAATTAAACTATTAGTCAAATTAACTAAAGCCTTGTCAGTTGACTTATTGGTATGTTTATTTTATATCAATACGCGGCATCTTATTATTTGTATTTTAAGTTTGATCCTTACCGCTTCCCCTGTAGATGAGTACGTTTTGGAGTTGCAGCCTTTCATGCAGACAAAGCTCTCGGAATGTTGGCTAGACATCGCCAAAAATCTTCCCAATGAGCCTGGATTTTTCAATGTAAGTGTAAAACTTTTGAGTCCCTTTGGTGCCTCTTTCCAATTATTGAGCTGTGGGACTTGAGGTACGGGCAAAAGGTCGAACTCACTTGAACCCCATTGAATGCAGATAGGTTTGGCAGATTTTCCCACCTTTCTTTACTGTCCCAACTTAGATTTGAAAGCTGTGTGTTAGCAGTTACAATCAATATCGATTTTCAATAACGAATTAAGGCATTGTCTTAATCCCACATATTTCTTTGTGTTTTGAATTCACCGGTGTAAAAGAGGCAGACAGACACAGAGGCAAAGAGAAGGTAAGATGAGAACTGTGGAAGGGGTCGAACATGACATACAGTCGGGTCATGATAGTTTGAAATCGGAAGTCAACTTCCGATTTTAATAGTCTCTTTGGCGTATGAGTATACCTTGCCCAAGGTGAACCACGTGGATGTAAGTCTATCGCACACCCCATCTTGAAATGTGAATTGAAGGTTTCATTTATCTCCTCTCATTTATTAGAATGAATTTTTCCCTTAATGCAGCCTACCAATTCCCCCGACGAAGTGGTGACCTGCTGTATTCTAGCTTATCTCTCGACCAAAGTCGAGCGCAAGGCCCTTCCTCCACTCCTAATTCGTGGTACTTCAAACGGAGATATCATTATTTCCTCTCCTTCAAATGACCCTATTCATCGATTTAAAGCACACAAAGGCGCTCTGCTGAGCCTTCTCCATCCCTTCTCCTTCGGTATGCACCGAGGTGACTTCTCGCCTGGCATTTTGTTGTCGGGTGGTGAGGACTTCGCTGTTAGGATGTGGGACTTGGAG
Organism: Rodentolepis nana; assembly: GCA_900617975.1. Taxonomy (NCBI): domain Eukaryota; kingdom Metazoa; phylum Platyhelminthes; class Cestoda; order Cyclophyllidea; family Hymenolepididae; genus Rodentolepis; species Rodentolepis nana. Next base: position 12,045 of record UZAE01013174.1, on the reverse strand, counting down.
GAAATTTTGAATAGAGAAGAACCAGAAATCATACCTCTAGGTACATTTTACAATCATGTTGGGCCTATAATCGGCCTTACGGTAGGACCAATGAAATCTTCGTTCTCTTCGGTAAGGGAAACGTTGATTCATTACTATTGTATTTTTCGATGATAATTAATAAAAAGGCACTGACGCAATTAAAAGTAGCTAACTTTACTATGCTCTTGACATGTGTACGCGCTATGAGTTCACACGGCACGACTATTCGCACGATTTTATACCAGGTCGCCCTTTGCTGCATATAATACTACTTATATCCACTTCAGCAAAAGGTTTCACCCAACCGCATCTCTCTCTCTCTCTCTCTCTGCTAATTGAAAGAAAGTTCCAAAATGGTATAGTGGGGGGGGGGGGGG
>UZAE01013174.1:0-11586 GCA_900617975.1 Rodentolepis nana | reverse complement strand
CCCCCCCCCCCCCTCCCCTCCTACTTTTACATCATCGAACTGAAATACAAATTCTGTTTCCTACCAACTTTTAATTTTTATAATAATTATGTTTAGAACATAATTTATATATTGTTAATACTACTAATGGGATTAGCCTAATAGCATGTCGTTACTTTCTGGCATAGCAACATGCTTGTTGGTTGTTTGAGCACTCAAAGTAACGACATTGCCATGAATGTCACAGTCAGTTTCTTGTTGGAAATTATAATTAAATCAAAGTTGATCAGACTAAGCAGTAAAAGTAGTATTGATAAAGTGGGTATTTAAGTGCAATTTGGCGGGATGGTAGCCTTAATTTACTCTTTATTTTTCACCCCGGATTGAAAGGTTGTGCCTTAAATGGACGTGACGAGAACTGTAAAACTTTCTGTTCTACAGTTCCACGGAGGACACAGGAAGGAGATTGTCAAATTTGGCGATATTGCTCCTCAAGGCACCGTGCCATGTTCACGTAGTTATCATCTTGGTACGCATAAATAATGAGGAGAAACGATGCCTCAATTCTTAGTGACTATGTTGTAGTTTAGTTAGAAGATTGCACTTCACGAAAAGCCGACGGCACACCCCCGCCTAGCACACTAGGAATGAAATCGATCTAGCCATCACCCAGGTGCGCCACCCTTACTCAATTTAATTTTGGCTTTTTTCTGTTATTAAGCGCAAATTTCATAAGGTAAGACTTCAGGCTGGATTTGGTTGTGCTTAAGCGCCTTTGCTTACACGCTTTTTGTTTGTGTTCGGCAAGGTTCCTTTTCTGCTAACGCTTTAAAATCTCTTTCTCTTCTGCGTTAATTTGCCATCATCATTCGCGCGTCTGTATTTGGGAAGTAATTGTCATTCCTTCTGGAAGTATCTGAAAACGGCGACTAGCACCTGATTAGAATTAGGAAAGGGGTAAGAGGAAGAATAAGAAGCTCTACTGGAGTCCAATCTAGAAGTTAATTGGATTATGAAAACGTTTATTTGTGCCGAATGACAGGCTTTATGATAGTTATCATGAGTCTTTTAGTTGGTTTTGGCTTCACAGAGGGTGTGGGACACTAAAAGCACAAAAAGTGGAGAAGGGGGAAAAAGACGAGTGATTCAAGGGTGTAAAAGAGGCAGACAGACAGTCACAAAGGCAGAGAAAAGAGTAAGGTGAGGTGAGGTGAGTACTGTGGAAGTGGTGAGATCTGACATACAGTGGGGTCATGGTAGTTTGAAGTGAGAAGGGAACTCTGAGTTGAGAGGCTTTTTTTGCCGCATGGGTATTCATTGCCCAGAGTGCACCACGTGGAGGTAGGTCTATCGCTCACCCCATTATGGAAACAGTATGTTTTTGATTATTTACATGGACAGTATTCCTGCTGTCCGCATTTTGTGAATTGACTCCCAGGTTTATGGGTGAAATTGCGTCCATGACATCGGAAGTTTGGTGGCCGATTCGATTGATTTAGTTCCTCTGTTGGCAATGCCACTATGATTTACTTCTTTATCTTGTCTAAGACGTGAGGACGTAGGGATGTATTCTTTTTAGGGAGTTGTTTTGACTGTCGCTGATGATGGAACAGTGAGTATCATTTCTCCAAACTCCAAACGCACCATTATTGTGGCAAGAACCGCTTCTGGTGGTTCCGCCAACACTCCTGGAACTGTTCATGCTGTCAGCTGGCGACTGGCCGAAATGATGCTCCTGGTTCTCGCTACCGATGGCTCATTGGCTATTTGGGACATTCACACTGGCCAATTGGAACGGTTGTTTTTCTACTTTAATTTTGCTTGCCTTGTTTGCCGTATAGGCAAGGTTGGCATAATGAGTGATGTATTCGCATCCTTTCAGGATTGAAACTGGTCCCACAGCAATGAGGCTCTTTAACACAGGCTCCGATCTCTTTGTAATTGGATCTCGTCCCCCTTCCACTCCCCTGATGGCCTTCAATCCAATTAACCAGAGTGCTTCGGCTGCCAGTGTTGTTCATCACACTGCCCCCGCACGGCTAATGCCTAGAAATCTAGGTGGTGGTGGTGGTGGTGGTGGTGCCGAAAAGACCTTCCTCCCTCCCCTCCTACTCCAGAGTGTTGGAGCTAATTTGTCTGGTGGACCTGCTGCATTTGTATTTCACTTCGATCCTGAGGCTATCATCAATAACATTCTAACTTCTGCCATTAATCCAAAGGTTGTTTGTGAATACTACCTCTACTGAAACGAAATACCCGATCTACTTATTTACTTATTTATTTTAGGATGAGAATAAGGGGGTTGTTAAAAATCCACTAAGCCTTCGAGATTGTGGAAGTATTCTTAAATACCTGCTCTCTGTGATATATCCGTGGTCAAATAGTGAACACGCTGGGCTTATGCTAGAGGCCTTACAATTGCCAAAGTGCCCTCGGAGACCACTTTATGGATGTCTTTCAATTGCTGGATTTCTTGCTCTACAGTTTCCAAGTAGGTTGCAACACCTGCCCCTTTATCAAATTTTTCCTATTTTAGATTCAAACGTTGAGAGCATCGCTCCCACTATTGATGATTGTCGTTCCTCGAAGATTGCTACGATTAATCAGCTTGTTCAACTCGCTATTGCTGATGCTTTAAGTTGTTCACCCGCTGATAGATTGTCGGAAATATTCCCTGCTTTAACTGCTCCAATTGAAACCCTTCTCCAGCAATCAATACTTTCTCCCTCCTCTGTTGGTCTTCTGCGTCAATTGAGGCTTCATTCCCTCATTGCTAGATGGCAGACTAAGTGTATTCACGTGTGTTTGCTCAATACTTTAATGATTCATGAATAGTAATTACTTTCATCGATGTCAGAGGTCACATTATTACCGTTCATTAACTGACGCTCAGGAAGTGAGATAGTGAAAAGTATTTGTTAATCGGGGCTGATTAAGAGCGGCGGAAACCACTATGGTGGTGGGGATCTCCATTATTCTAACCCTCTACTCAAGATGTTTTTATTTCAAATGTCAGGCGTTTTGATAGTTATCATTAGCCCATTAGCCGACTTCGAGCTTCACAGGGATGAGGAACATCAACGTGACAAAAAGTTGAGAGGGGGGGGACGGAAGAGTGTTTCAAAGATGTAAAAGAGACAAACACAAAGATAGAGAAAAAGGTAAGGTAAGGCGAGTATTGTAGAAGTAGTGGAATATGACATACAGTCGGGTCATGGTAGTTTGAAGTCAGAAGTCAACTTTCGGTTAGTAGACTTTCGTATGCGTATACGTTGCCCAGGGTGCACCACGTGGAGGTTAATCTATTGCACTCCCCTCTACTCAAGATGTAGAATAGGTAGAATGGTTAAGTCTTGTTTAATAAAAGAAGTGATATAAATCGGTATTGTTGTCAGGAATGTACACGATCGGTTTGCGGAAAATGTTTTCTCAACTAAGAAATTGATTTCATTTGTTCTTATTCAGATTCGTCATAGCGCTAGAACTCTAACCTTTGCATATCTGGATCATCTTTCTGCCGAAGAACGTCGAGCCCTGGCCGATCAATGGTCGGTCTATCTTCCTGAATCGAATCACCACGCGGTAGAATCAAATTCCAACGAGTGCAATCATCATTCTGAAGAGAATCCACCTAGCCATGGCTCAACCGATTCACGGATCGCTTTAGATTGTTGTGAAAAAGAAGATCTGCTGAAGTTTTCAATCAAGCTTGAAAATGGAATCTACGATTCATTTGCCTCTGGGCCATCGAAATCCCTCACTGCATCGTCGATTCATCATTATCGCATTGTTGTAGGTTTGCCTCCTCTACAATTAACTTATTTCATTATTACTCTCGTGGGGTGGGGTGGGGTGGGGAGGGGGGAGGAGTAGGAGGAGGAGGAGGGGACTAAGAGTGTTCTAAACATCTTCTTTTAGAATTGTGCAATTCTAACCCTCGCTGCGTTGGTAATACGATCCGAATCGCCTCACCTCAATCCCTCCTTAGCTGCTCGTGACTTGTGCGTTGAGTTAAATTATCCCTCAACCTCGCACGCCGCTTCTTTGTCGCCATATTATGACTCTGTCCCTCCCGACGTTAAGATCGCTTCCTCGCTATTGAACGAGGAAGTGCTTCGCAATCTCGCTTATGCTCTGCTGCGCTATCTGGGTAAGGTTTTTACCCTCTTACTTTATCAGGTATAAGTTGGTTCTTTTTGTCGGATTATCGCCTACTTGTATCGCATACTTAGAGATGGATACATTGTCTTATCTGAAACAACCGTCAACTGCTCAAACGTCGCCTCTGCGTCGTACTGCAATCGATTTTCTTGGTAGAGGAATTCTACTCTGGGAACCCTATTTGGATGTCTTTCGTCTACTAAATTCCCTACTCTCACCGATTGCTGATGAACCGAAGGAGTTGGATGAGTAAGTGGGCTTCGCTCTTGTTGCCAAATTTGTTTTTCCAATTAAAGATTTCTTAAGCCTCTCTTCTTTTCCAGCCTCCAACCAGGTGAAGTATACAATGAACAACAAGATGTCGCTAGAGCATGTCGTCAGGCTCTCTGGAAGTTAGCATTTACTCGTCCGCATCTTGTCATTTTGACACTTTCGCTTATGCTTCGTAGACTCGGTCCTCACACCCTGAATGCCATGTTCTCTGCTGCTGCTGCTTCTGCGAATGCGACTGGGGTTGGTGGTGGAGATGGTTCGCAAAAAATTCTACGAGTTGTTGTATCTTCTCCTGCACTGGCTGCACCAATATTAGGTGCAGACTCTTTGCCTAAAGGTAAGATACCCAAGAAGTCTCTCTGCAGTGCTTAGGGGAAATGTTTTTGCTCTTTAATTTTTCTCTCCCTCTGGTTATCCTGAGGTTTAATCTTCTCTAGGCTGAAGCCAAGTTGTTAAGGCGTCAAACTGAACAAGGCTTGCAAATTCCATTGCGAGATTGTTGATTGTCCGAAAAATTTTGTACATTTTCTCACCCTTTCCCAATTTTGAGGATTGAGAGTTGTGGGGAACTTCGTGTATATGGGGTAATTCGAGATTAGTAAGAGGAAGACGAAGGAGTAAGAGCATCTCGGGCTGTGGAGCATGACAAATAAAGTATCCTCTTTTTTTAGTCCTTTATTGATCATCGTGTGATTTTTTGGATGAGTGGGGCTATGAACAAATGCGTAGAGCGCGGACTATTTCTACTGAAATTATTTCAGTAGTGCGGAGTTCTAGTAAGAAGTCAAGTTCATCGGAGATAGCTTTCCCCAACACTAAAATGGGTTGTAGTGGGTGCTTAGAGGCTTTATGATGAAAACCAAATCCCTCCCCGCCCCTCCCTCTTATTAGCTAATGCGGATGAATGATGTGCTCTGCCTTATCAGGTCTCCGTGTAAATATTCAGAAAATTAGTATACCAGTAAAGGTGATAGCGATTTTTTTACTGTTCAGTCTATTGGATATAATTCCCCTATCGTTGATAGAGGAAACCGGAAAGGGGAATTAGAAATGTTAGAAATTAGATACAAATAAATTCGTGTTCGTATTGTTGAAGAATGATGTCTTTTTACTTTCAATTCATCAATTAAAGCTCAGGGTCTCAATCCGCAGATCACCAATCAACTTGCTGCGCCTGGTATGAAACACGATAACAACGTGAATCCTCATATTCCGAGCTATGTTATTCCCCTTATTCGTGCGGCACCTGAGATGCTTCGAGTTTTGACAGAGTTGACAAGTCGTCGGGGCCTTGAAATGACGCCCATTCTTCCCGAATTAGTGGAAGTAGTGCTGGTTTGCGTCAATCGAACCAAGCTCAAAGAACGAGGGCTTAATTTCGTGTTTCCCATTCTTCAACAGTTAGTTCTGTCAGCTTAACAGCTTTCAATTTCACTTATGAAGAATCTAATTAGGTGGTTTCTTTTGTATCTAGATTCCATTCGGTGGATAGCCATACTCGAGCTCAGAAGGTGTGCGTTGGTGGATATAATGGCAAACTGATATTCTTTGACTTCAAAAATGGTCGCTATCATGTATATCAAGTTTAAATTTTAGCTCCGATTTTAGTTCTCGCGAATTAGTCTATATTCTCTCTTTTAGACTGTTGATAGCGCACACAAAGCGCCAGTTACTGCAGTTTGTTTTAGCTCTGATGGACGTCAAGTGGCGTCCTATTCAATACTGGAAAATGTGATGAAAACTTGGCAGGTATTTTAAAATGATTTCTACTTAAATTTTGTATAAATAGCGGTGAAGTTATAAAGTTTATTTGTCTATTACAGCTCTCCTCTACTGGTTTGTTTGGAATTGGCGCACAACACGTTAAGCCACTAAACGCCTATCCAATAAGACCTTTCCAGTGTCCAGGTGGAACAACTGGAACTACTCCCAACCCCTCGGATATTGTGTTGTCATGGCCTGAGATGGGGGTTGTTAATATTTTTCATTCCGACGTTCTTATTCGATCTGTACCTCTTTCCAACTAAATACCTAGTTGTGTATAAAAGTTGTGGCTTGTGATCTCGAATTACTATTATTTTGTCTATGTAATCTGAAGGTGTTGTGACGTGTGCTATCCATTTATTACTTGATTTTGACAGTAAAATATCCAATAAAGATATTGTTGTGTGTTTAGGTGATTTTCAATTTCCCACTGTTTCTTCCTCCCAACCACAAACACATTGGCAGACATGAATGTAAATCTGCCTGAGACGGCATTAATTTCATTTGCTTAGACATTCGACTAAAGGGTAATTAAATTTGACATCTATTCTTCACTTTGACCTTGGCATTGATGGAACAATGGTGAAGCCGAGTCCCTACTTCTCTTTACTTGTTTCCAATCTATTCGTTCGTCAATTTATTTTCACCAAGAGGTGGTTGTGGGTCAAATCATGCCATCCCAGTCTTTCCTGATTGGAAATTAAAATCTAACCACTCTTATTAGCTATTCACGTTTGCGACGTTAGATGTTGCAAACTGAAATGCAGTGAGAGCGACATTATCCAGGTTCACTACCTTCCAAAACTGTTGGATCTTTTGTTATCTTGCTGACACTTTATGGACCATTTACCGAAGTAGAAACCGTCAGTTCAAGTTCACTTAAAGAAACCAGTAACGCATCCCAGAGGTATTTGACTACTGTCCCAATGGTTTGAGTTAATTCCAAAAATTTTTTTGTTTCACTACCCTTTGAAGCATCTACACAACCAGCTAAATATCTACTCGCGTTGAAGAAAGACATCATTTTGCCTCTATGGTTTTCAAGCAATAGATAACACCCTATCTGTCTGCAGTTATCTCACTTTGTAGAAATTGGTGCACTAGGGCCTAACCCCACTAGATAGATTTGAAAGTTGACGGCGATTTTGCAGAATCAAAATGGGGTGTCAGTCTTAAAAATAACCTATTGCTAGCTCTCCTTGTTACCTGCTACAAATCGCAACGTTTAGCGAACAATAGTAAGCCGGAAACAATTAAACGTGCAACTAATAGAATCGAAAGCAGTAACCACAACAATTCGAATACAATTGGACAAGTTCAGACTAAGAACACTTGTATTAACAGTTAATCACGTATATAGTCAAATAAGCAATGCCAAATTCATAAAATTTTGATAACCAATTACCTCACATACCTCCTTAGGTAATGACACCCCAGAGTTTGTAAAGCTCACGAACAAAAGCAAAGTATGAAGATCAAAAGACTTTATTAAGAACGGCATAAATAATATTTAAAGGCAGATAATAGGCGAGAAATGATTACTCAATCCGACGAAATTTTTGCATAAGACACTTCTTATGAGCAACTTTAACTGGGTAAAACTGAATAGGGGGAGACGTCTACCAAGATTAAGGTCAGGTTGTACCCAGGACCGAATAAGAAGATACCAAAGTAAACGCTTAGGAACTAGATTGTTTCTAAAGTATATTCTCAGAAGACGCGTAAAGCTCAAAAGTCAGATGTTACTCTCGCTGAGTACTACTACGACATCAAGAGTATTGATTTCGGAGACGGGGTGATTTCAGAGGTAAGTACTCCAAAATGTAATTTGCCTCCAACAATGATACCGTGTAACAAGTAAATCACTTTGCTATTTGTATCTGAATCTTCCCAAGTTTTACAGAATATGCTCTGCGAAAGTTGTTCGTGAATTTTTGGAGAAATGTGCACCATTAAACAAAAGTTATGGTGGTACCGTTTTTCGTATTTGTAAATAACATAAAAAATATTAATAATACCTAAATATGACACCACTCTACAGCAAAGCAGGATAAAATTCAAACAGACAAACACACAAGAAGCAAACAGCAGACCACAGGTCCATTGCACATCCATGGTGGTTAAAACAATTCGAATTCGAGTAGAATGTAAATACTGTATGAATGATTTAAGAAAAATTAATAACTATTCATCCAACGACAAATATATTTTTTGTTTTTTCACCTTAAAGGTTATAATATTTAGAAATTGTTGTTATTTGATTTTATGAATTTTATAAGTTATAGTTTTCTTTATTATTAACATGAAACAAGCATCATTAGTTCGAATTATAATTCTGACTCTATTCATTATTTTATTCGAATTGCAATTTTTGAGTACAATTCTTGTCCAAATATCACACCATACGGTCTCATAATATTGTTGTGTAGAAATCTATTAACGATTTAAGACTTCCCATTTTCATTCAAAATCAGATATATTTGATAACTGAAAATCATATTCTCTTTTGTTATGTAAGCGCTTTCAGATGGAGTTGAAATTTTTAGGTAGTACAATATATACCCGCTTAAATGCAGAATACGTTATTCCTATAACTGAAATAATCAGTCCCAACATATTAATAAACTTGAAATTTTGAAGTCAACTTTTATTTGATACTATATATTCAATCTATTATTAAGCAGTAGCAGCTTTGGATGAGATCAATGCATAACTAACTGAATAAGATATGAAGAGGTTTGCCCTTCATTCCGAATGATACTCCTCAAATAGTACAAATATAATTTCCCTCAAAATGTCGCTACTATCAAATTTTTTCTCCCATAGATTACAATGTGTTATCGCTTTCGGTATTGTTATCATGAATTACTGTGATTAAATTTAATCACGTCCTCACCGCTTTAGGTAAGCCCTCGATAAGAAGAGCATCATTAGACCCTAATGGCAACCCTGTTAAGTAGCGTCCTTTGGCAATAGTGCAATCTAATCTTCTATTGTATTAATTTTAAATGATTTGAATTTTGTAAGTGCCAATAGCCTTTTCTTTTATCCACTGAGACTGTTAAATCTGTTACAAGCAGCAATTTGCTATTAAAGAACTGGGAGTAAGATAAATTAGTAGTTAAGCTCGATATGGGAATGTCTACACCTATAATTACTCATCTTCATGTCCCGTGCACTCTCCAATTATTCTGTGTTACCATTAGTTATTTCTAGACCTAATAGATCCTAATGACCTTTTATTCATTATGGCTGGATCTATAAAATGTTCTTTACTAAATATTTATTTAAAGCTTCTTTGCAATATTTAAAAATTTACTCCATTTAAAACTTAATTTTTTATCGTTTGATGACATTTACGTATTCCTGCTCTTCAAAAATGCACTTGCCCCTAAGATATTAGCTCATGGAAGTATGTCAAATTGGCTTTATGTACCACGTACTTATTTATTTATATCAAATGGCAGGTTTTATGATAGTTATCATTAACTTTTTAGTTGACTTCAGGCTTCCAGTAGGGGAGGGGGGGAGGGCATAAAAGTCATACAAAAGTCGAGTCAATGTAATTTAAAGTCAGATGTCAACTGCTGGTATAAAACTTTTCCCGTATGATTAAACTGTGCCCAGGATGCACACACAGCATGTTCCAAATATTGACTCGTTAAAATGCTTATTTAGGCATTTTAGAGATAAAAGCGCTTATACTCCTTGTTGAGGGTCAAGCATCGTTAAAAACTGCCTCTTTTATTTCTGTTAAAGATTTTCTTCCAATTAAAACTTGTACAGGCGCAGTGTAAGATATAAAAGTGGGAAAGAATGAATTATCCGTAAACACTGGATACTTATTGTTACCTTGAATACATGGGCGCAATGACCTAGTGACTTCAAAGGTTTTAGGCCACACAAAACATTTGAATAAACCGTAAAGAAAATGAACTTAATAACTAAATAGACTAGAAATGGACAAGAGGTGGCAATGTTATCGAAATCAGATTATCAAGTGTCGCTTGAATTCTGTTCGAAATGAGTTGCCTATGAATTAATATGCATTGCCTAAATATTCAAATTGACAGCAGTCAGATACCATCGGTCCATTGGATGTAATTCCGTGGTTTGACATGTCGTCCTCCAACCTCTAGTTGTCTGAATGTATTCAAAGTTGGTAGTTGAGATTGTGAACACCTTTTAGTCAGATAAAGGTGAAAAAATTCTTTCAATTGGTCTCGATTTATGAATTTTAGAGGTATTTAACAATGATTAATTTAGACATCTGAACAAAAACAAAGATAAATGAAGCGTGGCCGACTAGCTAACCAATATTGGCAGGGATAGATTTTTCATTTATTAACTTTCTTATCCAAACCTGTGAGTAGGGGTTAAAGAATCGATTGATTATAAAATGAGAGATGAGTCTACGAATGCACTCATAGTGTACTCGATCGAATGAACCGAGAATATTCGACTTACCAACGAAAGCGTCTAAATCACTGCATTGGGTGGTTTATCTCGTCGATATTATAAACAAACGTCAACGATTCCTGAATTCACAATCCCCATTCTATCGCTTAGCAGATGTTATATAGAAATCCGCACATGTCACTTGTGGATTCGAGATGTTCTTGCGCTTCAATAAAATCAATAAAGATAAATAGTATTAAATTAATTTTTTCCCCCAAATATTTAATTTGTAAGACACATTGGAGGGAATTTTATCATTTCTTAATAATTAATGATCTTTCAGAAATCGATTTAAAAACGTGAAATCGCCTCCCCCCATCCACGCTCCCACTCCTTTTATCCTTTTCAATGCGTTGACTACGTTTATCTTTGTGATCTATTGAAGATTATTCACAAGAACCTAGATGACCCCAGAGAGTAAGTATCTTGCCAAATAAGCTAGTTATGCAACCAGTGTCTGAATCCCTTAAAGCCGAGAAAGGACTAAAGATTTCAAATGATTGTAACTAGAGTAATAGATCCATTTTCACTTACCCCGCCAGTCTCGCTTCATTCATCAATATAATTTCAAAGTTTATTTATTTATTCATTTATTTATAACAAATGACAGGCGTTTTGATAGTTATAATTAGTCCTCTAGTTGACTTCAGGTTTCACAGAGGGGAGGAGGAACATCAAACTCAAAAAAACCGAGAGGGGAGGGGGAACAGAAGAGTGTTTCAAAGATGTAAAAGAGACAGACAGACATAAAGCTAGAGAAAAAGGTAAGAGGGATACTGTGGTAGTGGTGGAATATGACATAAGGTGGGGTCATGGTAGTTTGAAGTCAGAAGTCAACTGCCGAATAATAGTCCATTTTGCCGTATGAGTATATGTTGCCCAGGATGCACCACGTGGAGGTAAGTCTATCGTATTTGGAATACGAACCGACCTTTCAAGTTTCCATCCATT
>UZAE01013173.1:5751-25725 GCA_900617975.1 Rodentolepis nana | reverse complement strand
GGGGGGAAAGGGGTGAAGAATCAAGTTAAACATTTGCTGAAGTTAAACAACATCTAATGAAGATAAAGTGAATCTAAGCACCTATTGAGAATAGATTAGTAATAATAATAATAGTATTTCCCATGGTAATCACCGGGATAGTATTTTGTACAAATCACAACCAGCCGTGTTGACTGAGGGGTTTGGCATAAAGCCGATATATCTTTCTCTCTCTTTCTCTCATTAATTTCTTGGAAGATATTACGGAGTCTATTTTTTTGCTTTTTTTCATAAATATGTGCATATCAGTTTTCTGGTACCCCGGTAATTTCTTCGGGGATTGTCCATTGATTCGGCTCTGGCGACTTCTGTTTTGCCAGTTCTGGGTTTGATAGAACGAGATCGTGCATTTCTATCAGGGATTGTTCCAGGTGATTGGCAAATTGTTCGGCATTGGTGTCTGAATTACTCTTCCAACTACTGATTACAGCAACTATACTATCAGGATGGGGATTATATGCCGTACCATATCCGTCTGGTACTACAGCTCCGTAGCACATGAAGGCATCCATCTTTGTTGGAACCTGGTGGAAATAAAAATTATTCTTTTTATTTTAAAATCTCTAACTATGAAACTGGGTTAAAAACTCGTTATTAAATAATAGTTGGGCCCTAACTATTTTAAGCTAAAAAATTTTGTAATCCACTTGTTATAAGCTCATATCAATCAGCATTCGCCGTTTTTCTTATGCAGACATTCACATTAAATGAAGTTAAAGGAAGTCAACTTTGTAAACAATTTTTTCCAAAACTTAAAACGCAGCTCATCTCACTTGTGAATCGACATTTGAAGGCCACATGCATGCATTTGAATATCAAGCTTTGTTATTGTTTTGCCTCGTTCTATTCGAAAGCTTTGAGAAAACTTTTTCGCACGTCAACATTTTTATCTCCACACGTGCAAATCTAACTTTGACATCAATTTATAGTTGGAGAAATAATTAAAGGCAATTAAATGGCAGTTATTGGGAGAATCAATAACATTTATTGCAGTTCAAATCTAATTAAATGACTTTTCGACTTAAACGTAGGTGGCAGCGTGAGAACTGCGAACGTTCACAGAAAGACCAAAAATTTATTTCTCAACAAAACTCTTGAAATTAAATTTTACTGAATAGTCGAGTTTTAACTTAGATGAGTACTAAGCAAATCGTTTCTTCTATCTTTATAAATAATAATTTAAAAGTTTTTTATATTTGTAATTTACTGATATGGCTTGAGATACTTTCAAAAGACGATGATTATTCATTCATATAAATAGGTATTTAGTAGAAATATTTCATAATTTTAAGGTAAATATCCTAATTTTTATTTGACGGTGTTAAATTTACCTGGCTAGTAGACAGTCTAAACTGATTTGCCCTTTTGTATGTTGGATCTTCAAATATTGCGGGCATTCGTCCTCCCTGTTTTTGAGCAATTTGTTGTAGGCCCAGCAGATGAATATCTACTCCATAACCCAAAATTGTTTCAAGCATAACTTCTGTCTGCCAATCCATTGCAGCTCGAAGCAATCGAATTCGATCATCCATCTTCAAATATTATACATAGCTTAGTTAATCTCATTTCCGCTAGCGATGATACAAATGTCTGATTATAGAAGTTTATTAAGTAAATTGTGATTATTCAAATGATAAAATAGGCATTTGTAAAATATGGAAGTTGTCAAGTGATCGAAAAAAGTCTTAATTGAACACTTTCTTTACTGAAAATATTATCAAAGTGTGAGTTGCAAATGAATCATACTTTGGGTTAGTTTATTTTTATTTTCAAGGGCACCAACGGTGACATCGCTCGTACTTGATACTTGTTTATGTCTCAAAATATCAAGAATGCATTCGATCTATGTATAAAAAAATTCTTATTAATTGTCCGAGAAAACGATCCTATATATAAAATTGTACAAAATCTAATTAAATCTAATTTGGGCACCTATCCTTCGTTAAGCACAGATTTGAGCAGTGTTGATTTGTTACCTAGATCTAAAAAATGAGGAAAATTGGCGTCAAGAAACTAGACCTCAAATAACAGGCGGGAAATTTTTAAAATTCCTTCGATCCACAAAGTGGTAACATGACCTATACTGCATGCTGACAAAACTTTACCATACTCTGGTGGTGCCAATTCATTATTTTCGAATAACTTTCTTCCATTCATAGCTTCTTTGAGGCAGGTAAATGGATCCTCTTGCATTACAACTATAGATCGCTTAACAACCGAATGAATTCAATGGTTTACTAATCACCTATTTGTAATTGTGTTATAACTAACATAGCAATAAGTGAACTCAGTTAGCTTCCTATAGGTGTATTCTCTTTCGGAATAAAGCTGGAATGTTTATGTGCACATTTTGAAATAACAAGAAACGTCATAACATGTTTTCGGATCCGATTTTTCTTTAATGAAAAGCAGAAATCGAAGTGACACCCGACCAAAATGTAGATCTTAACGAAACGCCACCGCTTGGTTGCCTGGTCAACTTTGAAGATAAAACTAAAGAGTTTTGTTTGAATCAAGTCAATTTACCGTAGTTAAACACTTTTTGTCCACCATAGCGCGACACCATTCGAGTGCCGGGATAGAGGATGCTCGAATATTATCCACACGACCTTGCTGGAAGCGTCTTGTCGATGCGCTTTCATATGTCGCCACAAGACAGCCGTGAATTCTGTCAGACGATAAACAGACTTGTGTCTCACTTTATTTAAGAAATTTTAAGTAGCATATAGTTTCACGAAATACGTACTTGTAGTGGGTGAGTTGAAGGGCGAGTTGAATGAAGGAGTCTGGACTCATGTTGACGGTTTTCGGAAAGTCCCGACCAAATTCGTTGAATCTCAACACAAAGAGGTCCAGGTTTTCTGCTAGTCTAAAATGGATTGGCGTAGAGGTTGATATTTGTACAACCGTCTTTGACTTATGGTTATCATTAAGAGATTAAAAGAGAAACGTTCTAGTTGAGTATTGAAATAATGGCACACTCAGTCGAGAATTTTTTGGAGTAAGTCTACAATCCATTCCTTTCCTTTCACTCTCTCCACCTCTCCCACTCTCGTTAATCGTTTTGGAATGTGTGCTTCATTGAAATATGGCTACTCATGAATAACTAAAGAGTTATAAGCAGTGATTAAGAGCCACTGTACGACGAAGACACCGCCTTGGGAAAAGTAGGATTAAGAATCCTTTGAGAAGAGTGGGATTTGAAAATCAACTGGCAGGCGTGACCAAAAAGAATTCAGTAGTGCTTATACTTTAATGCCATCGCAACAATTTAATTGTAGATTATGTACTCATTCATTACTGGTAACTCCAAGTTTCCTCCTATTTAAATCTTTTAATCCAACCCCACTCACGCGTGTCTCACAGCAGACAGATGCCACCTCTGTGGTATCAGGCGAAGGCTGTAGACGTATCAAACATGTTTCCAACGCCAATAACGGCTTCTGTTACTAGTCTTGTAATAATTGAGCTTATTTTGAAAGAGAACCGTGTGGTTCTAAGGGCGTCAAAGGACTAATACCTTGAAGATGGGTCATATTTTTCGACAACATATATGCACATGCCTTCATTTAGTTAACAAATATTTCTTTAGTTTCAATACTACCTTAGTTAAAATTATCAATTCGTTATTGTGAGGAGGAAACAGTTTCACACTTTCTTCTTTATATTTCTTCACTTCGTCTTGATTATGCAACGCATATACTTAGTTACTTTCTCCCTCCATCAATTAAACTCTGCCATCTCAATCTCTACATCACTCCTAGCGCGTAGAATTGATGTTCGTAAAAGCAAGAAGTGAATAGCAAGTTTTCTCTATTCTTCTTGAATGTTCTTAGATTGTGGACATTTAAATAAGAAATTATTTATCTACGATCAAGCCCATTTATTTCCTCCAACATAGACTGGGAATTGAATATATTATAAATGGCTCCCTTAATTCCAGTTGAATTATTAATCAGATAATTAGGTCTCTTTTGATGAATGAGTTTATGTGAAATAGCTCCCGTAATTCCGAGATTACCTTTCCCTGTCAAAATTTAAGTTATATTTTCACTGAAAGGCAATCAATATTTCAAGAGAGAGAGAGAGAGGGAGAGAGAGAGAAGACACATGGTATTTTCTTATTTTGCTTCATTGGAAAGACGAAAAAGACATTTCAACTACAATAAAAAGCGACTACTTTTCCCAAATATGGGCAACAAACTAAAACTACCTTTGCCCTCACACCCCTCCCCGCCTTCCTCTCTTCGTCTTCCCATCTCATGGACTCTGTAATTACGATGTCGGTATTAAAAAGTTACCACCCCCTCCCCATCCTCCTTTGTGCTGCCCCATCCAAGATTCATCCTCCGGTTTCCAACTACCCCACCCTGTTTCCCACCCACACCACTTGTACGTCTCTCTTTAACTACTGACTCTTACCGTTTTTTTTCCTGGGGGCATTCTGAAGTTCACCACAGTTCACTTCTCCACTGTCATAACTTAGAAAGATCCTTGTTTTGAGTCAAAATCTTGTCTCTCGATTACAAGCAAGATATATTTTCGTGCAAAGAGTTTAATTTTATTTAAGAAAACGGGAAACAAATTTAAATTCTCGCTCTAGGGAATGTGACACTATTTTGTGGATGTTAAGGAAACAATGCACAAGTCATGTTTAAAATCCGTAAATTAAAACAACTATAAAATGCGAAAATTTATTTTTATGTCCTTTAGTAAAACACGTTTTCTTTAATACAATTTTAAAAAACATTAAAGCAGCCAAATATAACATTCCAACCACTTATTAAATTTTTTTATTAATTTTTATGCAAATAAATTGTTGTTAAAACTAACCGGTCAATCTCGGAAAGAGCTTCGTTGATGGCAGCTTGGGTGCCATCATTCACGTTCCATCGAAGTACCGTTGGTTCGGGCAATGAACAGATCGAAGTGTGTCGAATGAACTGCCAACTTCTAACCTCTTCCCTTGAAACGCGCAGGAAGTAACAGATATAATAAAAAATTTATTTTTTTATTAAGAGACAAAAATAATTACCAGACTTTGATACGTAATAGAAAATATCGATGAACACAACTAGTAGCCGACTTGGAATGACCTCCAGAGGCTCAATGCCGCAGTTGCAGTTGCCTTTGTATAAGTGACATTCTGGCGAACGTAGACGCTGACTCATTAGTTTGTAAGTCGTAGTTTTAAAATTGTTAGTTCCGATTGATTGTTTACCGACGAACAGAGGATATGAAATCAATTAACTTTCTCATAAGACCTTACCCCGTCTTCTATATCACAACCCCAATTCCTCTCTCTGAATAAGCTAACTATTGTTCTCCTTCCTCCTAAACCCCAAGACCTTTATTCCGATTCCTCCATCATTTTCACTCCCACTTCTACTGCCGTTTCTTACATTTTCACTTCCCGATTCCTGAAAGGATTGTTTTCCTTAGCCTTCATCCTAGTATTTTTTAATAACTCAAATCCAAACGTCGTCGGGCTTTCAAAATTGTTTTAGAGGGCTGCTTTAAATATGATGCGCCTTCTTCAAAGTTGGCACTATGGTGAACCTTTTCTCTCGAATTATGTCCTAAGGCTGCGTAATTGTACTTCGATAAAACCAGTCAATTTTATGTAATCAGGGAAAATGATTTTAAATGTAGGGGCAGACTTTTAATAGGCTTACATATATTTAAGGATGTACTCGATGAGTCGGATAACAGCAACGCCCTCCGCCACTGAATGCTCGTAGTTAAGACCGCAGTTGCCATCTCGAGATACAATAAACTGTAGGAGATAAAGAAGACATAAATTAGATGGTCGATGAGTCATTTGACAACAGCGGTTTTGCCAATTTGTGTCCTCGCGATATTTGCCATTGTACAAACGATTTCTCACCTTATTATTAATGTTGCACAAAATTGAGAACATACTTGCCCAAAAGTGCAAGGAGGAAACGAAAAATGAATTAATAAATCACATAAAACTTTCCATTACTACCTTAAAGGTGCCAACATCACTTGTTGCAATCTAAGACGGAGACTAAGGCTATCTCCAACCTCAATGTGATTGGCCAAAAGCTATGAACTCAACTTTTCCCCTTCTTTGACAGTCTTAATGACCCAAATGAGACAAAGAGTGGAAAACTTGTAAACATGGTATTTCACATTTATATGAGGGTAAAAGAGAGAGGGGATGTTTTTGCCCAATGTTGGATAGCCAAATTCAATGATTAGAAAGTGAAAATCCTTGACAACTTTAATAGATTGTTGGGAGTTTTCAACAAAAACACTACCTTTGTTGCATAAAAATAATGTAATGTATGCATTAAAGTTTTTCACATTCATGCGCTCAAATAGCAGTAGAGGCTTATCGCTGAGATTGATTAACTCACTAAATATTAATTTGACTTGAATTCACAGACCCAAACGCACACACTCACTTTTTCATCCGTTCTCACTCTGCTTTCCTCTTCTTCCCATGTCCCCCAGGGCATTTAATTACCACTATTTCTTCCATGCGAAAGGGAGAGGAGGTGGGGGAGGTGTTGGGAAGTAGATGAGATGATCCTCACAAGTTTGTGAGGAGCAAATTTGATTACCACCTTGAGAGAGTGAAAGGCTGGAAGCGACTACTTTCTGGATAAACTAATTTCAAAACACCCCACCCCGTCCCCCCCCCCACTCTCCGAACGTTTTTGCGTCCTTTTCATGCACGAAAAGAAGTGATAATTGATTAGTCTTGGACTCACGAATAGTAATATAAATAACTCACTTCTGAGACAGAGTGAAAAGACGAGATACTCAAATGCAGTCGACAAAACTTTTTGATTGTGAAGTTATGATTGAAAAAGATATTTTGCCTCACTGACGCCAACTATACTTCGGAATAACAGGAAGTTATAGAAGATTTTGGAATGATGTGGCTATTCAGTATTCTCTGTGAGCAGTATTTTTTATCTGTGAAAAAGCGATCTCTCAAACTTTGGAAAAAAGAACGATGAAAAATAACCTAAACTTGGGTTGTTAGAATCAGGCTTGAATAAAAGCCCAAAGCGCCGAGATCCACCCCTCTTGATTAAGAAAAGAAAATCAGTAAATCAGATTAGTTAATGAGGAAGATAGTGGATATGCATCCTTGCAGTCCAGAGGACTCATCATGAAGATTAAATTCTGGAACGCGAGGCACACATTTAGCGAATGTTGTGCAGCCAGAATTCAAAAACTCAATGAAGCAGAATTACTCGATCTACTGACGTCGACCTAAGCATCTTTTTGATCCTTTCCTATTAACTATTGTTGGACCGCTCATAACAATTAAAATTTATTAAATATTTTACATTATTGTGGGTAACAGCAATGACAATAAGTAAGATTCTTAGATTAGTAGTTTATGTGTATTAATAAGATATCGCGCTTGGAGTATTTGTATTCTCTAACTAATTTCTTCGAACTAATACACATTTCGTAATTATGCAGCTATTATTGACCTCAGAAAGCCAGGAAGCATTCTAAAACCGAAAACAATAAGATAAGTTAATGAAATAATGAATGTTCCTGAAGATGGAGTTAAGAAATAAATTTGGTCTATTTAAAGATTCGCACATTATTTTTTAATTTTTGGATAAATGGTGTACAGTCTTAACTTTCACCATAATAGCAATTTACCTTGGTCACTTGGCTAATGTATAAATCTAATTACAATCTTCATCGATTGATTACAGTGTCTTTGTGCATTCTAATAAGATAAATTTGTACGATACTATCCCTTATGATTTTGACATGGAATCGCTCACTTCAACCAGCCGTGTCCTGAACCGACTGGTCTTGACCTGAAATATCGTGTGTGCCATAATTCCCCCTCTAGATTTGTGTAACTACCCTTGTTCGTCCTTAAATGGCCTTATCTATAAGTAAATATGTCATGATTTGAGTCATTCCAACATGATTAAATGTTTCGAGAGAATTATATTCCAAAATTAGGTGTGCGCGATTGACTTTCCTGGGCAAAGTGTACTCATACTACAAAATGTGGTGCACCCTGGGCAAAGTGTACTCATACTACAAAATTGTCTATAAACCGGCAGTTGACTTCTCACTTCAAACTACCATGACCAGACTGTAAGTCATATTCCACCACTTCTACAGTACCCACCTTTCCTTTTTCTCTACCTTTGTGGTTGTCTCCTTCACATCGGTGAATCACTCTTCTGTCCCTCCACCCTCGACTTCTTGTGACTTTGATGTTCCCCCTCCCACCTTGAAGCTCGAAGTCAACTAAAGGGATAATAATAATAACTATCATAAAGCCTCCCATTTGATATAAATATTCAAAATTAAAACTAGTGCAGTCGTCTCTCCACTAACTTTTAATCTATTGCCATACTAAAGGCCAATAGACTATCGTGCCTAGAAAGGAATAATTAAAGCCACTTTCTAAGAAGAAAGAACTTGGATGATAAATGTTGGAAGTGAATTGATGGATTGCCCCCCCCCCCACTTCAACCCACCCATTTCCTCATGCAACCTCACATGCTTGATTTTCAACTATCACTTGCCTCCCTCCCTCCTTCTACACAAAGGAGAGGAACAAACTTAAATATCAAAATAAGGGGAAATAACTTAGCAGCTGCCTCGTAACTTTGTAAACTTCCTTACACAAACACTAGAAATGATGTGGAATAGCAAAAAAATGGAACAGTTGTTAGGACAGAGAAGAGAGAATAGGGCTGCTCTTGTTGACGATACACCAAAACTGTTTCCTACATAAAAGGCTAAAAATTGATAATCGAGGGCAATATTAAACTCCAACGTCAATACGCATTTGGATAATCAACTTAATTAATCTTATTACTTGTGGCTTTGTGAAATGAGTGAATGAGATGAAAATCGTCCGTCTTCCCTTTGTCTCAAGTGTTTCGGCAAAAGAGCGTCACCACGCGGAATCATAATTAACGACCAACCCAAATGTCTTCGCTTGCGTGAGTTAATTAGAGGGTAGTTCTATATAAATATCTATCCTTATAGAAAACAACTCTAAGAAGCAGCTTTTATTTACCACAACATCGGCTTTAACATACGATTGCGTTTTGAGCACATTACCTAAAGTTATCCTCTACTTCTAATTAATGTTATTTGCCAATTTACTTGTAAATACTATTGAACATATAAACCAAGTAGCAGGCTGCATAGATTGCAAATATCGGTGGCTTTAATTTTTCTCCATTCCGACATTTATCAGTTTTGACACGCGACACTTAGTTCTCAAGTTCAAATTCATGCGAATGTGTATTTCCTTAACATTGAATATCCCAGTATTTAGAATATTGGCACGAAGCACTAAAATGAAAATGAAAACGAAAAAATGCCTCCCTAAAAATTTAGATGAAGACTTATTCATTAAATCAAGTCGTACAAATAAAATATTGGTTTGCTAAGAACGTCAAATTTCATTAGAAGGAGAAGAGGTTCTCTGGTGCTGTTCTTTTGAGAAGGCACATCATACCACAACTCATGTTGAACAGGACTAACCAGGACGGATGTTCAAACCCTTCACGAGTTCTGCATCTATGGACATTCGGTTCGTGACCTCTGACTTGTAGACATCCACAGGAAACTTTACTTGCCTGTTTTACACTGTGAATATTAATTTTGTACTTTTAAGTCCTCCTAGATCGTCAAGTTAAAAGTCTTTCAGCTTATTTCAAGCTATTTAATGACTGTATAAACTTGACAGAGTATTGTTTTCTTATCTATGCGAAATTACTTGTATATCTACTGTTTCATAACAGTTAACCATTCGGTAGTTAAATTTTCATGCTCATCAAGGCAATAAATGTTTTTTTGCGAATTTTTCTTGATCGTCTTCTTTTACCTCTAAAAAGCGTGTTTTCGCTCAGGAAACTCCCCTGGGTACTATTAGGCAAAGACATCTCAAAATCGTATTCTTTATTGCTAGGAGCGCAAATTGGAAACTTAAGCTCTCCATCGCCTTCCTTTTAGCAAACAAATAGAATTTGTTTGATTATATGTCCTCGGAAGCAATAATGATCTCCTTTACAGACCCTCAACTGGAGTATGCTAAACGCCCTCTATGAGACAAATGAGTCGCGTCAGTTATCTAGACAGTTGAAATGGAGTAAACATTATTAAGATGAGGTCCAGTAGAAGGCCTGTCCTCTATGGGGTCTTCTGGGTATATTATACGTAGTAGTAATAAAAGTGGCGAAATGAAAATCTCTTATATTCTTAACTTGAGGCGCACGACGGACTTTCCTCCACAAAATGCATCCTAGGCATAGTAACTCATAGGACAAAAAGGTCTGATAACCAGAAATTGACTCCAAACTACCATGACCCCACTGTAAGTCATATTTGACCACTTTCACAGTACTTACCTTTCCTTTTTCTTCTACATTTATGTCAGTCTCTTCCACATCTGTGAATCAATTTTCCAGTCCCCAACCACTCGATATTTCGTGACTTTGATGTTCCTCCTCCCTCCTTGAAGCCTGAAGTCAACTAAAGGACTATCGGTAACTATCATAAAGCCTACCATTTGATATAAATAAATATTCTCAACTCTCCCCGTCCCAATGTAACAATCGCTCCTCTTATTAAAAGACTAGGTGTAATATTGCTGGAACTAGCTAATGTCAATTAACATCAAGTAGTTCGGTGCGAATAAGTGTTCGATGAACCATGCACATAGGTAACCCTAGTGTACACATATCAACACGTCAGCCAATCATCACGCAGACATTGACGTGAGTAAAACTGACATCTCTCAGTGAATAGCTTTAACATATAAAGTCAGCATGCTTGCCAATA
The DNA here is from genome assembly GCA_900617975.1 of Rodentolepis nana. Lineage (NCBI taxonomy): Eukaryota > Metazoa > Platyhelminthes > Cestoda > Cyclophyllidea > Hymenolepididae > Rodentolepis > Rodentolepis nana. The sequence goes on along the minus strand of UZAE01013173.1, from coordinate 14,868 downwards.
AATATAAAATATAATAATTCTTAGTTTCTTACCTGCATAGTTTTGTCATACCATCGGTTAGCTCCATTATATTTACTGCCTTGTCCATGAAGCATCTGTTCTGCAAGGAAAGCGTCTTTTCGGTATTGAATCCCCTGCGAGTGCTCAGACACGTACTCCTCGCCATTTTCAGCAGTGATTTCGGTTTCGTCAAGAGATTCAATCACCGGTACGGGAGAATTATCCAGACATAGAATAAACATGCTCTTTGCAATGTCGTCCAGGTTCTGAGCGTTCAAGGGATCTTTGCGTAAAGGTCAAAAGCAAGAATTTGCAGGGTAGGAGTTGTGGAACAAACTACTCTTCTTTGTAATCCCTTTAAATTTATTCATAATTTTTTTTACCGGTGAACTATGCGTTCGCCATGATATTGAGCCTACGTTGAACCTCAAATTACCAGAACTTATGCTTTATCTAGGAGGTTCTTTGCAGTTCTTCCTTCATTCTCGCTCTCGCTAACTTTATAGTTGGTTGGGTAAAAAATTATCACTAATCTTTCGGTGTCTTGACCTTTAGCATTAATAATGCAAAGACGACCCATATCCTTGATGCTAACCATAAATCAACTTAACAGTGGGTCACAACTTAGCCAATAAAGGGAAGATACCCTGCACCAAGTGGACTAATAGGAAAGTGAGGCACGAAAAATCAGTATTGTAATTGGTCAGATTAGAATATATATTCAGCTTCATGGTGTTAGCTTAAGGTGAGGAATTACAATTATTGAGTCATCGTAGTTACTAATTTTTATGGGCATACGTATTAATCCTCATATCCTGCTTTCGTTCATCTCAAGGACTTTATGCCACTTCACATTTATAAGCCATATTTATACGATGATCCCTTATGAAAACCTTCTTGGAAAACACTTCCTACAGTAATAAAGCGCCTTGTAAATAAATACATTTCGGCCTATCTAAGATAACTGTAATTTAAGCACTTGATCTAATAATCATAAATTTCATAAAAGTTCACATATGAACTAAAAGAGTTGCTAGTGTTTCTAACCCTTAACCGACCAGAACCAATACCACAAAATCATGCCTATAGGCTTAGTGTTAGCGCTTGTTATGGGCGCTTTAAAGTCGTAAACTCACCTTTGGAGAGGTTTTCGTAGACCTCCGCCCACCGTAGTCTAGGCAGAGCTGTCAATGCCCCAATTCGCGGAACCTTCTCCTTATTGGCGTAGGCCTTCCTGGCAATCCGACGAAGTTGATTATATATCTCCTCCTCACCAAGTCGATAATCTTGTGACAGCAGGTCGAGTTTATAGAACTGACAAAAATGAGGAGGGATAAATGGGTGAAACTGCTAGTCATCCTTCTATGAAAAGTATTAATTGTACACTAGAGTGAGTGTTTACGAAATCCTCCTAGTCCTCTAACAACCAATCACTGGAAAAAATGATATGTCTATTCATGTCTACCTCAAAGGCAGTCTAATGCATTTCGTTAAGTTCATCAATTGATATATTTAACCAAGACATTTTAAGCATAGAATGAATAGAAATGACAAAATAATGTGCGATTCTTTTTTTCACTTTTTTCATTTTATTAAACCTATTAGATACACCAAAAAATTTATTAAATTATCAACCAGACATACAAAATTGACAAGAGAATAGTAGCCCTAAAAAGTTGGAATAATAGGGGTCTATTAAAAGTGAGGCATTTTCAAGGAAATTTTAATTTTTCAAATAAAATCTTTTTACTTCATGGGTAATTTGACGAGAACTTTGAGAGCTAATCAAGTTGATTCCCGTGGTTGAAAGTGGATTTCCCATTTATTTGATTAATGGAACAGGAAATTTTTAATATAAGCTTTTGTGTTCCATCAGTTTTGGTATAATTCAGAAAGTAAAAAACAATTAACTTCCACAGTCTCTGGTTTCTGAAGCGATAGTTTTGAAGTATAGAGAGATTTACCCTTACCAATTCTGTAGGGAAATACGTGACTAGTAAAGTACAAGATAGTTCAAATCCCATCTAATTTAAATTAGTCCGATCGCTTAAAAATTTCCCTGAGAACTGTTCTTCAAACATCAGTGAGCTACTCATGTAGTCTTTTGATATTAAGTGCAAAGAGGAACAGGTTAAAATAGAGCTTCGAAATATCTCCACCGTCTATTTAAAAATACTGAGCTTATGTGTATGCTTTGAGAAGTAAATGGACTCAATTCAGCGGAAAACGAACCTGATCTTGACATGCTACAATGCAGTGGGCATCTTGAGCCACCTCCGAAAGATCACGAGTCACTTGTTTATCTTTGTTGCGACCCGGATAGCGATAGGAGGTAAAAAGACGATAATATTGTTCCATACAGAGTGGTTGCCCTTTCCTGTTATGTGAAACTCGATCAATAGGCAACGAGCGACTGTAATTGATATTCCATAAGAAAAATGCATTAGTTATGGATCGCGATTTGTAAGTAATCTACCTACGTAGCACACAACTTAATGCTTCTAAATAAACCATATTTTGTCAAATGCTTTTTAAATTTGTTATGCAATTGCCATGGAAAAGTATAAAAATATTAATAGGTAGTAACATCGGTTCTAACATATCCATTGATGTCCAACAAAGGGCAGATCAAGGCGCTGTCAACAAAAATCAATATTAGGATCATTGTTGAACCACTTCAGAGCTAACGGCAAGTTTGATTAATTTTAGCCATGAAACTGTCAAATTTTTATTGAATTATCAGTTAGTGAACTATAATAGACGAAAATTTCCCCTCCAAAGTGCTGTCTTAGGCAGTTCACAGTTGTTGTAAAGGTGGTGGTCGGTGCGAAAAGAGGAATATTTAGATGTTGAATCCTCAAGCCTCTATTACGAGAGCGTCAAGTGCATGTAAATGAGTGTGGATGGTGGTCTGAGTGGATGGCTAGTATTATCGACTTTTTGCAAATGTGAATGAGGTGTGAAATCACTGACAAGCAAACTGCCATAACTGCGTGAACGATCCATGAAGAGGCAAAGTCCATTTTCCCTTGGAAGATTGTTGTAAAACTTATGTAAATGTGGTAGTTACGAAATTATGTTCAATTGTCTACTCGGAACTTCAATATAAAGATGTTGATAGAAAAAAATTTAAATTCAGTTTTGAATCAGAACTCAAAATCTAAACTTGACAAGAATCAACCTTTCGAATTACCTCTTAGGAAATGGTTTGAACCGTAACTAGACTGCATTTTCTCGAGACGATCACACTGATTGAAATTGTAATACTTCCCTTGTCATAGTCGATCGTAATGATATATATATATATTAAATTAAAAAGCCTTTCAGAATATTAAGCAATTTGAACGCGTATTATAGAATCAATTTCTAACTTATTCTATTACTGTCTTTTCTTATCAAAATGTTACATAATATTTCCTCATTCTTTAGTTCTTTAAATAAATATGCTGCTTAAAAGTACTTGCGATCGAAATGGAAGTTTCTTTAAACTTCTTCTCCTGTTTTATTCACTGAAGCACTATAATTGATGCGGTTATATATATATATATCCACTGACTTTTTCCAAGCAACACACAATTCGTGGGAGTGGTTCTGTATAAAGGAGTGAGAGAGAGAGAGAGGAGATTGGTCGGAAGCGGCCGATGCTCGGAACATCATTTCTTGACTTGAGGGTTGCGTGCAAGACCAACTTAAACGAGACTTTCTTCATCTCTCCCGTCTACCTCCATCCCCATCCAAAAATCTCCCCACCCCCCCACCCCCCTCCTCCCCCGCTCCCCACTACCCAAACATGGGAAGGAGGTGAAGCGTTGGAGAAGCAGAGGATGATCACGAACCAATCTGGAGGGGTGGTGGAGATGATGTGGATTGAAGAGTCGAGTTTTAGCAGTTAAATTTATAGGAGCATTGCATGACTTGGAAAATTAGTGATTTGGTTACAAAAATAGAATAACAAGATATCAACTGCTTGCCTGTTGGCTCGTTTGCTTGAGATGAACTTTGGCAACGCATTTCAATTAAATGTGTATTTATTTAAGATGCCAATTTGTGCTCGCAGGTGAAAAATACCATTTTCAATATATTATTTCCAGTCAATTCCCTACATCATCGATGGAAATAGTGAGATTTGGCTGGCCAAATATTTCTCTCAATAAATAAACTGCGTTTTAATTGTGGAAAAATAAACAGAATTATCATTCACTTACGTATCAAGTATAGTTTTGTAATCCAAAATTCCAGAAATCAATTGAGCTGCGAATCTATAATGAAAGCATAAATTCGTCTTAAATCATATAAAACTGAATATATGAAGAACTTCATAGGCACTCCATGGAATTATATTTTTATTTTTGAAATGGGTTTCGTATGTATGGAATAATATGTTTATCTCAAATTGTAGTAAAAGAAAAAACAACCGAGTGTATTGAAATCAAAGTTGAACCCTAAAATTGATTTTAATAAGGAATTCAAAAGGAATAATTAAAATAATTTCTATAGCAAATATAAAATGACTTCTGAAAATCCGTGAATTTCCTTTATAAGTAACTCATGAATCTCATGATTGCAACAATTCTTGTTTTAATGTCTTTGAGTTCACGGGTTCGCAGATTTAAAATTCAAGCGGGATTTGCTTCACGAACTGTTGTATAACTTGTCTTAGCAATCCACAAATGCGGCATTTTCCAACGAAAGCTCTCTATCTTCATAATCCTCACTTCGAACATTTTTCCATTCTTTATCTTAGTGGTGAGAATTTTATAAAATTGTATGAGGCTAACCTTATTCAAAGGTCAAGACCTTCTCTTAAGTTTCTATTTCGAGAGTCAAAGGTATTTCAAATTAGATGTTAAAATGATTAGATTTTAATAACTCCCCGAATTTTTTAGATTTAAAAAAAAAAACAATTAACTTACTTAAGATTCAGTCATTTAACTAATTAGTAAACAAATGATGATCCGATTTGCAAGTTATTTCATGTCTACTTAATATGGTTTTAAAGGTTTCTTTTAATAATATTTATGGAATTATTAGGACTCTAATACAATATCAGTTAAATTCCAATTTTTTTGGAAAAAATATTTACGGAAATGCAAGCATGGAATATCCCAGTTTGCACCCACGTGTCTTCAATTTCTCGGCGTGAGAGCTCGCATTCCACCACCCCCCCCCTCCCTCCCTCCCTCCCTCTTCCTCACCTACTCACTCCTTTCCAATCACTTATAGATATGAAGTACAAGGAGGTAAGTTGTATCAAAGTTGTAGGAGGGGCAGGAAGGGGGGCGGGGGGGGCGGGGGGGGGGGGGGGGGGGGGGGGGGGGGGAGAACTCCAAAGTATCAAAGCGTCTGAACCAGTTTTTGGCTAAAATGTTGCTCTATTTATATTAGAAAATAATTAGGCGTCAAAACTAGAAGAAAAGTGATCATACGAAAAAGATGGTAAATTCGCATCCTATCTTAATCTATTTATGCTGGTTGGATAACGCTTTTGCCCCAAATCCAGTGGCATAAACCTTGATTTACTCGCCCTGTTAAGTGGAAGAAGATGACCTGTTTAGTAATTGAATACTCTTTAAAAGGCTTGCTTCCTTAAACTTAAGTCATAAAGTATATATAAAGTATATATAATTCAAATGACATATTTTAAAATAATGAATAAAATAAGTGCATTAGTTTCTGAGGTAGTGGATGTTGGAACTACAAGTACGAATATTGAGAATTGAAGATGACATCTTTACAGTAGCAGGCTGCGTATGATATATTGGATTGTATGAAGTATTAAATCAGGCAGGAATAACTTGTTGGTGATGTTACATTACCACATCTACCGGGCTCACTGATCATCAAAGATTACAACTAACATTAAGGAAATAGGGTGAGCACTTGGAACTTTCAGGAGAACATACATATAACTCTCACTACGCGTTACTGTCCTGAACATTCACCATATTAGGCTCATTCGGAACACTTTCTTTGACGAATGAAAGTAACTATACCCTATTCAAAGTGTTTGTCCATTCTTAACTCCTGTTGCTTCTTTTAGAAAATGCTTAAATACGCCAATTTTCAAGCACTTGCAAAAGGTTTTTTTGAATATCATGATGATTTACATACCGAAGTTGTTGACGTGCGCTAATGAATTGGTGACGCGGGAAAACCATTCCCGGATTCGAGTTCACTGGCAATGAAAGGGGATTTTTGAGGTACATGTCATCCAGCCACCAAGAAAATGCCTGAAAATAGTCAAAATAGTAGTGAATTCGTTGCTTTTACAGATACAACGATGTTTTGAAAACAGATCTAGCGAAATTAAACTAATATTAGTTTTAAACCTTGAAAATAGTTTAAAGTTACAAGATCTTAAATACTAATCTTTCTGGCAATATGTTGATCTGTTACATTCTATTTAGTATTTCAGAAGGTCCAAACTTTAGATCATCAGACCAATGCTATGGTCAGTGTCATTTAATCAAAAGTCATACTGATTAGGGGAAAGTTAAACAAGACATTATCTCCTTGTTAAAAGCCTAAATAGTTTCTTGCAAAGGAACTAATCATGCAATTGAAATAATGCTTTCATACGCTTAATACACACGGCGATTAACGTGTTCTATGTCCATCGATACACATTCATTGCTGTTGATATCTAACCACACAAGTTAAACCTGCTTAATAGGGGAGGTGTTTACTTACAAAATCAATCTCAGGGTGCCTTGTTTCACCCTAGTAAAGCGTTTTGAGATAATGTTTTTCGAATGAATTTTGAATTCTGTCATTTGGCTTGTTCCATTTTTTATCTAATTTTTCTTTCATCTTGGACTGTTGGTTAAAGCGGAAGAGTTTGGATAACGATATTTTGCAGTACTTGTTACTACCGCCTCATTCACTTATGGGGCAGTTTCTCACATACCCAATTATTCTGTGTTTTTGCATAGGCTTTGAGTTCAGCCTGAAGTTTGTCTCCTTCACCGCCAGAACGCAGGAATTCATGCACAAGACATCGAGTTCTTACGAAGGTCTCCTCGTCGACAATGGGTGCCACCACACCAAGATAACGAGTGAGAGTGGTTCGAAGCTCTGGCACTGGTAATCTCGGCAGGGGTTTCTAAAATAATGAATGGAGATGAATTACTGTTGTAGAGAAAAAAGGAAGAACACATTCCCGTTAAAACAACAGATTTCATCAACTCAAATTGTTTTCTCTTGAGATACTTTATTTTTCCCTTTTCCCATAAATTCTTCTAACTACCTGAGACACAATCAATTCACAGTGAAGAAAATTTGGCGACTGATTACAATAAATTATTGAAAATAATAAAAACAGCAATGATATTGAATAATGAATAAGGGAATTCTAGAATGTTGAGCATTTTGACTTTCATCACTATGGCCTCCATTCCAATTGAAGGGCACTCTATTCGTCTTCCACTCTACTTACATACTTTTTAGGTATTAGGAATCCCAAGTCTGATAGATGAAGAGAAAATGAATCCTAACACCAATAGTGAACAAACGCAGGAAAGCAATATCAGACTATGGGAAAGAATCATTTCAAAATGATGATTTAATGCTCTTAACCACTTGACAGGCCTATCTGCCAATAGTGACACTTTTTACACAAATTTGAAATTGATAAATTGTTTCACTTATCCTCATACACCCAACTGCATGACTTTAGAATTCATCTCAGTTCCTGCGGGTCTAAAAGTTGCCTCAAGAGATGGAAATTTGTAAAAATTTCACCTTCTGTCATGCGAAGTAAATGAATTGGCAAACGAAGAAATTTTTACACAAATTTGATTATCTGCCCACTTTGCTAAATAATGTAAATATGGTTGACTTATATTGGGTCTTTTATTGCACGATAATTTACTGAGGCAATAACCTATTTAGATTCAAGTTAAATTTAGCCTTTAATTGTTTACCGATAAATCCCATTCTGGGTATCCTTCGAGGTCCTGTAATGAAATCCGACGAACAAACTCCTTCACGCTTCTTGACATCTCCCACGTTGCTTTCCCTAGTTATGAATGCACAACAATCGATTACTCTTTCAATTGTTATATATGTGAATAAAATGTCTCACATCAGACATCAAAGCACCATTCACAGAGAAGACAAGATATTGATTGTTCACACATGTATATTCAACCACAAGGGCCAAAACATTTATTTGCTAAGCTGAAAGTAGTTGCTTTATGCTGATATTTGAGTTGGTAATAAATATAAGCATCACATTTCATTGATATCCATAGCCGCTATCTTTGGTATAGACATTTGGATTACCATCTGGCATGTTAGTATTCTGAGAAGTTAGAACAACGCCTCTTGATCCGTCCGCCAAATAAACCTGTTTAGCCTCCATAACATTGGGGGCATCTCCTTGCTCATAACCGGGGCATTCCATTGAAAGCTGCTTTAAACGCATTGCAAATTCGTTGGAAATTGAGGTTGCTCGTCGACAACCGGCCGGCTCAAAGCGTGCTGTCTCTTGGCGCTTAAGTCGAGATTTTCTGCTCATTGAATCCTGTGATTTCAGATTTTTTATTTCATCTAAAGCCTCTAGTTGTTCTTCATCCTCCTCTTCGTCAATGATACCCATCTTCTTGTTTCTCTCCTCATCTGGAATACGACACTTTCGTAGAATGTATAGTAATGGTGTATAGGCACAGGTGATAATGCAAATGCAAATATTTAGACCCATGAAATTCATAATACTCATAAGGTTCCCAGCAACTATCGGTCCGATAGCATAGGCGACACAATAAGATATGTCAGCAATAGCGTATACAGAGCCATAGACAGAGACAAAACGAGTGTCCACAAGATATCCCAGGCATGGAAGGATTGCAGTGTCAACCAGAGCGATGCCGTAGCAGAGAATGCAGATGGGAACCATTAGAGCAACAAAATTGCCGCACATAGGAATAAAAAGGCAACTTATGCCTTCAAGAAGAAGTCCAACCGCAGCCATAAGCCATTGGTATTGGGGATATTTTTCAGCCAATTTAACTGTTGTATAGACACCCAAGACATGAGGCAAGAAAGATGGAAGCCATATCAAACCGGCTTGGGAATTGGTAGCCTGCATCGTATCTTGCATCCATATAGCAATAGTCG
>UZAE01013172.1:0-25728 GCA_900617975.1 Rodentolepis nana | reverse complement strand
ATGACATACAGTGGGGTCATGGTAGTTTTAAGTCAGAAGTTAACTGCCAGGTAATAAACTTTTTGCCGTATGAGTATACGTTGGCCAGGTACATATATGGAATTGGGTATGAGTTAAATGATTGACTGCTTATCTTACGTATCTAGGCCTGATCACAGATGTCGGAAATCGATATTTCTGTACACTTGAGATGAACGTAGAGATTTACCGATTAAATTCTTTGAATTGTTGAATTTAGACTCAATGTTACTCATTTGACCTTTAAGTCCAGGACGTCCAGAATTGGAGTTCATGTCGGAGGTTATAGTTCATCTTTATTGAAAGGTCCTTTAACCGGTTATCAGCTTTCATATACTTAGACTATACGTAACTGAATACAAATCATCCTCATGTTACTAATGGTTTATGTGGTGTGAATAGTTGCACGTTCGTATATTGGTATGAATTATTTGGGACTCAGAGACAACTTGTGGGAGTCGCTTGTCCAAAAGCTAAATAGGCATTGTTTTGTCGGCTTTCTATTGGGTTCCATCTCAGGTTGCTTAAGCTTGTAAATTAGGTGTTGGCAATGTTCTCTTCGTAGTGGTAGAGAGTTATTAGGTGTGTGCAACTTTGGTATCATGTTTACCTAAATAGTTTTTTTTTATCCCATTCCTTGTAGAAACATCAGGTGATTGAACTCAGTGACGACGAGGATCCAGACGTTGTCATGACTGCGGTTGAAGAACCCGAGGAGGAGGAAGAGGAGGAAGTGCAGACCGAGTTCTGTGAACTCCGAGACGCTCAGAATCTGCCGGATTCGGAGGGAAATATTTGTATTCGACGTGGAACTACAGAGGACAAATCGTACTATCTTGCCCCACATATTGCTCGAATTATCAAACCCCATCAGGTAAGCTAATCGTATTCTCTTTTAAGGTATCTAGAATAGCTTATGACTTCGTCTATAACCATCTATCTGAGTTTACTTGCTGTGTTGTTTGGTGATTTCTCAAATAACATATCTCCTCTTAATTTATTTATATCAAATGACAGGCGTCTTGATGGTTATCATTACCCCTTTAGTCGAGAGGGGGGTGGACAGAAGAGTGTTTCAAAGATGTAAGAGACTAACACAAAGGTGAGGTGAGTACTGTGGAAATAGTCGAATATGGCATAGAGCGAGATGATGATGGTTTGAAGTGAGAAGTCAACTGCCAGTTAATAGACTTTTTGCCGTATGAATATACGTTGCCCAGGGTGCACCACGTGGAGGTAAGTCTATCTCCACACCCCTATCTCCTCTTAATGTGCTCTAATCAAAAGTACCAAAAAATTATTCTGCTAAATAGGATCATTTCCCTTTTTCCTTGGTTTCTTTATTCAAATTACCATTCTTATGCCCTAATTAAAATCTTGTCCTTTTCAAATCCCATATCCATCCATCCCAGCTAATTCCCATCTTGATTCGCACGCGAATGGCAATTAGAATTTGAGGTTGACAGGATACTTTCATTCTTTATTTCTGTTCAAGATAATATAATCAAAATTAATAACATATTTCGGTTAAATATAAAAGTAAACACTAAATCCACAAGGGTTGTGTGTTTTTATGTTTAAAACTGTCGTTAAGTAATGCGTCCTAGGGCATTCTGAACATAGTGTCATCTATCGTTGATTCGGAATACTTTTTGATCTTCACAAGATCAATACCTTTCCATTGTTCTCTTTAATTTAATTTACAATGTTAAAGTTCGTCATAAGTGCCTTTTTATTATCCTTTGGGAGAACTGTTTTGCCGTTTTTTTTTCATTTAAAGATCAAAATTCGATTGTTCCATTAAATATTTTTTATCAAATGGCAGGCGTTTTGATAGTTATCATTAGCTCTTTAGTTGACTTCGAGGCGTTTTGATAGTTATCATTAGCATTATAGAAGCGTTTTGATGGTTATCATTAGCCCTTTATTTGACTTCTGGTGGCTTCACAGAGGGGAGGAACATCAAAGTGAGAAAAATTCAAGAGGGGGAACTCACAGATGAGGGAGGAACATCAAAGTGAGAAGAATTCGGGAGGGGGGAAAAGAAGAGTGATTCACAGATGGAGGAACATCAAAGTGAGAAGAATTCAGGAGGAGGAATAGCAGTAAAAGAAACAGACAGACACAAAAGCACAGAAAGGGTAAGATGAGTACTCTGGTAGGGGTCGAATATGACGTATATTAAATATAATGTTGGGAATTATCAGTGATGCCTTCCATTATTCTTGTTGTTAATATTTATGGTTCTCATCAATGGTATTTATAAACTTTTGATTTCTAGCAGTCTGAATAAGGAATGACCTGCAAGCCATCGCTTTGTCTGCACTTATACGCTCTTAATCATTTTCAATATAGTGTTTTAGATTCTGATGCTCCCATCCATGCAAACATTTTGGCTTTGTGGAGCAGTGGAGTAATTATTATGAAAGTCCTCATTAGGCAGAGGGAAACAAATAAAATGACTGGTTGTAGGTGAAGTGCCTATTTTACACCCATGTTCTATCCACCATGAGGATTTTTAAGCCTTCTTTAGCCCCTCACGAAACAACAAAAACTCGATTGTGATCGTAAGTGAGGAAAACTGCATACGAGAGAGAGAGAGAGGGGGGGGGGTTCGGGCAGAAGCGGAAGAGTGGGACAAGTCACTCATTTCTGGACTAGATCTCAAAATTTCTGCGGTTTGCATGTTTTTTTAGCGCCTGCTTATGTGTTTTCTCTACGGTGTTATTAGCAATAGCGTTTTTATCAGGACTGAACTAGTAAAGCGTCTCTAGCTCAACGTCTACTTAATTTGAAATAAGTAACAACCCTCTCCAAATTGGAGCGGTTTTATGTTTTATAAAAAGATTTACTTGACTCAAGAGGATAAATCTTAAACTAAAAAGGTAAAAGTAAAGGTACTACAACACGATGAATATTTTGCAAGAAACGTTTGCCTAATTGGCATCATTTTATTAGCCTTTCAACTATATGTTAGCTTCTAAATCCCGTGTTATTTATTAAGCTCTGTCATTAAAATTCTGCAAATGAGTTACTGTTTTATTGTTTTCTAGGTGAGCGGTGTGCGCTTTCTCTTTGATAATCTAGTGGAAAATCAGACGGAGTTCAATCGCAGTGATGGTTTCGGTTGCATTTTGGCACATTCAATGGGTCTAGGCAAATCTATTCAAGTAATCGCCTTCCTTGATCTGGTCTTCCGGTACTATCCTGCCCTCCACACTGTCCTTCTTATCGTCCCTATCAATACCCTCCAGGTATATGCATAATTTATATCTGGCGTTCGTTCAAAGACGCTTAATTTTTATAACTGATGTTTTGTTATTGTTGTGCCCATTACAATCCAGATAACAAGGAGAAACCTATACGATGAGAAGCTTTAATTTCGTAAGCATTGAGCTTTCAGCTTTTCTCATATGAGGCCCAGTTATGGTGAAATGTTTTGTTGCTCAAACTTCATCATTTGCCTCATAGGTTCCTAAGTGAGGTGTTTAAAGCTTGCAAATTGATCGATGTAATTCCGTGTTTAGCCATGCCACTTTGATTTGATTCTCCTATCTACGTATTGTGAACTATTGTTATGGATAACTGTCAATTTTCTGGGCGCCATATCATCGCCTCTTTTTCTCCTTATTAAGGCCCACGCATAATCTGCTAAAGGGAACATTTTGGTGGGGGGGGGGGGGGGGGGGGGAANAAATATGCGGCGATTCTAGCTAAATAGAAACATGATGACGAATTTTCCACTTCAATGGGGGTATACTTACAGTTTATTAACTTGTGAATAACTTATGCACAGTTTTGCTTATTACGAATTAGTTGTCCGTTTTACCTTTCACTTACTAACCTAACTATTACATTACCTCTAAGAACTGGCAAACCGAGTTTCAAATGTGGCTTCCATCTGCCCTCTACAATCCAGAAGAAGAGACTAAACCCAAAGTGAATGGCCAACAATCCTCTTCATCCGCTGCAAGCACCCCTACTCAGTTGCCAATGTCATCCACTTCCACTCACCAGCAGTTCTTGGCCCCCACTCCTCTTGCTCAGCACCCACCACCCCCATCCGTTGTACATTCTGAACCCTCTCTCCTCTCCCTAATTAATGATTCTCCCCCTCCACAATCACCAAACGTGAATGAACAAGGTAATCAACTGCTCAACAATGACAGCAATATCGACCCAATCTTATCTGGGGAACCTCAATTCCCACCACCACCCCCATCCCATACTCAACCCCCATCTCAAGTTGAATCGACAATTTCAGAGGAATCGCAATTACAACGTGAACCACCACCCTTCCGACTACATGTTATAAAGGACACCACCAAGTCGTTGGATGCTCGTTACCAGGTTGTCGCAGAGTGGACTAAGGTTGGAGGTGTACTCCTGATGGGTTATGAGATGTTTCGAATGCTCACTACTCCCAAGAAACAGGCGAAAGTGCATAATATGCCAAGTATGAATCCCTTTATTTACGGTGGTGGTGGATTTGGAAGCATTCCAATGAGTACCTCGGCTACGTCTCTGTTTCAACCTCCCTCTAATCCTCCACCCTCCATTGTGTCGGAGACAGGAAGTAAGAAGCGGAAACGACCTATTATGATTGATATTGATAAGGAGGAGAAGGAGGAGCATATGCTGAAAGGTGAGAAAATATGGCCTGTTTGAGCAGTCATTGGCCTTTAACATTGACGCTATATCTTCCATTCTAGACATGCGGATTGCATTGGCTGATCCCGGGCCCCAGATTGTAATTTGCGATGAGGGACATAGAATAAAAAACAGTGAGGCTTCTATCTCGAGGGCTCTAAAGGCTCTTAAAACAAAGTATGTACATAATTTTAATTGCTTTCGTTTTAGCTTTAACTATAAGCACTACTGTTTTACGTATCCTATAAATTAGCGTGTTCGCTGCTGAACTCACTACAATGTTATTCCAATTAATTGAATTCAAGTAAGGTGTAGGGAAGTAATTAAAAGTTTACTCTGTTAGGCCTATTTTAACCTTTTCCCCTACCTACTATCCTCCTAATTTGGTTGCTGATTTAAATCAGTTGTGTGATTGATTCATATATCCGTCCTGACGTCATTTATCGACTTTCGCATCATTTAACACCCTTATTATTGAGCTTTGCTCCACCAATCCTTCCAATCTCCTGTTTAACTGACACGAGATTGCCACCTTCTCAATGTTTTCTTTTATAAGAGGTGTGTGTTCTGCCACCATCTCCATGTTCTGCCTATCTTACTATAGTGGAGTTTCTAGAGTTTGGGGTAGGAGCTTCTATGCCAAGTTTTCTCCTTCTCCCTGTATGTTCCAAACTTAAGCCTATCGTTTATTATTCTCGATAAAGTATTAAGCATTTATTAACCCCCCCTCCTCTTACAGCTTTTACCAAACTTGTTGTAACAGCTTCTGAACTTTTTATTATTTTGTCAAGTTTATTGAACTCTCTATTTAGCGTTGGGTTCTTTGCGCATTTCAATTGTTTAGTAGATTCCATACACTTGTTTTGCTTCGCATTTATGTATGCTATTTCGTTGCCTTTTTTTAATATTTTTCATTTCAATCATAGGTAGTTATAACGATGACAGTGTTTCAGTCATCGATTCGACATTTGTCTCCTTTAATTTACTTTGCATGCAGGCTTTTCGATAGATATGCCAAATGTATTTACCTCTCTGCTATCCGATGTTAACCAATAAGGTTGATTGACCTGATTTCTGACGTATCAAATGTATCCGAATTGGATGTTTTCCTTTGCAGACGGCGTGTGGTATTAACCGGTTACCCCCTTCAAAACAATTTAATGGAGTACTGGTGTATGGTTGACTTCGTTCGACCCAATTACCTTGGCTCCAAGGCCGAGTTCACCAACATGTTCCAGCGTCCAATTGAGAATGGTCAGTGTGTGGACAGCACAGAAGCGGATAGAAAATTGATGCAGGGTAGAGCCCATGTTCTCCATGGTCTTCTCTCTGGTTTCGTCCAACGCAGATCGCACGCGGTCCTTAAAGCCAGTCTACCTCCAAAACAGGAGGTGGTTCTTATGGTGAGAATGTCTCCACTTCAACGTCGTCTCTACACAGCACTGATGAATTATATTGCCACCACTTCAAATTCCTATGGCTCGGGAGTGCCTACAGCTAACACATTGCAGACGTATGCCCTGTGCTGCAAGGTTAGTAAATGCCATCATAATTAATTATGTTAATTATATTACAGAGAAATGTTTAGTCAACTAATTAACTTTAAAAAAATTTTCTCATTTACTTTTCACATCTAACTGAGAGTTATATTTATTATCAATTATTTATTTACTTATATCAAATAACAGGCGTCTTGATGGTTATCATTAGCCCTTTAGTTGACTTCAGGCTTCACAGAGGGGAAGGTACATCAGAGTGGAAAAAAAGTCGAGAGGGGGGGGGGGGACAGAAAAGTGTTTCAAAGATGTAAGAGACAAACACAAAGGTAGGAAAGAGGTGCGGTGGTGGTAGTTTGAAGTGAGAAGTCAACTGCCATTATTATCAATTATTGTTGGCTTAGAAATACCATACCCTCATTTTACTTATTTAAAAATTTGCCATTCCAGTTATTTAATTCAGTTTTGGGTTGTGCTTTGTTTGGCATTGATCCCTTAACTTCTGAGAATTGGCTGAGAAACACTGACTGCTACTACTACTCCATCAATACACTGAACCGCTTGTTATAATTCCCAACGTTTGTCCTGTTGCTGTTTTTACCTACTGTTGAGTCGAGCTTTAAGAGACTTGAGTTAAGGGAGGGGTGACTTCTCTCAGTATTCCATTTGTGCTTATATCTGTACAACTGGAGTTGAATTAATTACAAGCGATAGTGAAGTAGCTATCAATGCATATATATATACATATATATATATATGATGGAGAGTGTCGTTTGAAGTCTAAAAAAGTCTTACATTTTTGTATATCCTTTCTTATGACACACACACACACACATTTTTGTTTTGAACATTTTCATATATGTGTGATCCTTAGAAGTGTTATCAAAGTCATCTGGAAGGACTTGCTTTAGGTCATATTAGACGTTTATTGAGGTGTGTGTTGGCGACCGATGTTTGTGGTGGGTAGGAATTTACATGAGGACGCATGTTTTTCTTATTAAGCTTTCTTACTCCTCCTCTCTACCCCCCGCTCCCCGCCCTCCCCACGTCTTTTAAGTTCTCTCCCATACCATTAATCATCCTTCTTCCCACTACGAAATATAAACACCTTTGAGGCCCAAGATACATTTATTCTCACATTAGCTGTTTATTTTTTGAGGTCCATAGAAGCCCGAAAATCGTGTATTTACCTATTCCCTTCTAATAAGTCTTAACTATTTTTAATTGAATAATCCCGTTAATAATTTAATTGTTTCAGTTTGTGCCTATTTTACTCCATGCTAGATATAAATGTGTACACACATCCACTTACCCAAATCATAGATTCAAGTCGATTCCTCTTGTTTCGCCTATGATTTTTCCAAGAATGCGGAAGGCAGGGAGACCCGAAGCGGAAAGAAAACAGGCATCAAATTTTTACGTAATTCACGTTCTATTCAAGTAAAGCCTGCCCTCAACTACCAATGATAAGTTGCTTAAGTTAATACGCCAATAGGATTCTTGGGCTTAGTGGTGCCCTTGTTTGCTCTTACGTTAGTTGTATTAATTACCCTCACCATAATCACAAATCAATTTCTCACAAGGTAATAGTTGATAGTGCAAATTTCATGCTTCGTTCTTTCACTATTTAATACAGGTCAGTTAAGGCTATTTATCCATTTCTACTTCTAGATATGGAATCACCCAGACATTCTTTGGAGAGTGGTTCAAGAAAATGTAGATGAAGCGTTGGATTTTGAAATAGACGATCAAACGAATTCGGGTAATGGGACAACTTCCCGAGTAAAACGGAAAACAAATGGAAGCAATTCAGTAGTACGTTTATCTTCACCTAAAAAAATTTTCCATTTCCTCTTTGGGTGATATATTAACTCGGATCTCTGTGTAGACAAGCTCAATTAGCGAGGACAAATACGCATGGCTGACTCATGACCTATGGGGCGAAAATTTCAGAGCTGGTGATGTCCAGAACAGCGGAAAGCTCATTATCTTCCTCTCACTGCTCTGGAAAAGCGTCCATGCTGGTGATAAGATGCTTCTCTTTTCTCAATCACTTCTCACTTTGGATTTGATTGAACGTCTATTGGGAAGATTGCCTCTCGATAGTGAGCGACCACCATCTCCCTCGCAAACCCAGGCCTCACAGGAGCAGCTTCAACAACAAAGGCTTGAGGAAGAAGAAGAGACAGAGAAAACTCTCCATTATCGATTTAATAGGAGATTGGGAAATGATCCCTCAAAGCAGCCTCAAGTTTGGGTCAGAAATGTCCATTACTTCCGTGGGTTTCTGTCTACAATATGCCTTTCCCCATCTGAGTCTTTGATCCATTAATGTCTCTTTTCTAGGTCTTGATGGAAGTACATCAGCTACTGATCGAGATCGTCTTATTCGACGGTTTAATGATCCTTCTAATCCAGTTAAACTCTTCTTAGTTTCAACAAGGTAAGTGATATATGACGCATAGTTAATCGGAACGACGTACTTATATTATTTCAGTAGTATGGCTATGAAATTGATACTATTTTAATTGAAATTGTAGGGCTGGTTCTCTCGGAGTTAATCTAATTGGAGCCAACCGAGTGGTGGTGTTTGATGCTTCGTGGAATCCTTGTCATGATTGTCAAGCCGTTTGTCGAGTTTATCGATATGGGCAAGAGAAACCGTGCTTCATCTATCGTCTTGTCTCAGACAATACCATGGAACGCAAAATCTATGATCGTCAGGTACTGCTAGTAGTCCTGTGGCTTTAATTAACTAACTTTTACTTAAAATACTGAATGGCGCCTTTATTTTCACTGTAGATTAATAAGCAAGGTGTGTCTGACAGAGTGGTAGATGAGATGAACCCGGGGCAACAATTTACACGAGCTCAAGTTGGTGTTCTAATGGCCTATGAGGATAAAGACATGCCAGTAGTCTCTGATGAGGACTTGAAATCAATTTCCGAAATCACTGACAGTGATCCTGTTCTAAAAGCGGCATTAGAACGCAATAAGGAGTGGATTACTATGGTATGTAATTGTTTTCCCAATGTTGATTGACAGACAATAGGGATAGCTTGATGTAATAAATATTTGATTGTTTGCATTATTTTACAGAAACCATTCACTCATGAGTCTCTGCTAATCGATCGGAAGGACTATCGATTGACACGGGTGGAGAAACGTATTGCTTATCAGCGCTACCAACAAGAAAGAATCAATTCGGTGAATATCCATGGTACTGGAAGATCGATGTCGGCATTGCACTATCAAATGATGGCAGCAGCAGCGGCTTCTGGAGTCCAATTCAATCCCTATGGAGGTTCGATGGGGTAAGTTTGCAATTGGGCAATAGGAAGTTCACTTAAATTGGCTTCTTAGGCTGTTTATCTTGTGATGGCACTTGCTTTATGCCTTCTGCCATTTATTTGTAGGTTGTAGATGACGCATTTAATGTATGGCTTTTACCACAGTACTTCCTAAATTAATAAATCTGCGTGTGACGGTTTATAACCACGTTTCTTGTTTTCAATTTAAGTGCAATCTTTTTTCCTATTTGACCCGTTTCCGAATAGGAGCGGTTTTAATGTAAAAGTCGATCTCCATACTACTTTTACAATGTTTATGGCAATTTATGACTAATTTATAGCTAATCACAACACATGTTGTGGGGCCTCGTAGTAAGAGGGGGGGGGGGGGGGGAGAGATGCTTTGGATATTAGAATAGATATATGTATTGAGATGGTATAGCCGACAGATTAGATATCCAGGCTGGAATAATACAGCATTTGAAATCTCTGCAGCAAAGCATTCTCGCCTCTTCAAATAGAGAAAAGCTTATTGCTTTTTCTGTCACCACTTTGGATCGTTCTGAAACCTGTTCTCTAATCCCATTGGTAGGAAACGATTTCTAACTCTCATCTAACCTGGCGAGAGATTTTTAATTTAAAACTCACGTTTCCCTTTCACCCATTAAACTCTTATACTTTTGGTAATCACGTCACGTGGAACAGTAATGGGATCATATGAAGTGTTCTGTAACTCTTGCCTGGGGGAAAGTTAATGTGGGAGTTAAGATCAGGTAAAGGTAAAATATCTCCTCATTATACTTCTTTATAAATTACTAAGGCATTGTTTATGAAATGCGTTCCTTGTTATTGAATTGGTGTTTAAATTTGCTATTTGTTTCGACGCCTTGTAATCATTTGACGACATTTGCTAAAACTTACCTTAAGGGTATTCTGTTGCACTTATGGAACAGGTTTTTCTTAAATAGTTTCCTGTTCGGTTAGATGTGCATTCGTTTTCAGGTTGCAATGAATTGAAAATTGCATTTAGATAAGACTCAGCTACTCTCCTTGGTTGCGAAATTTCCTTGGCAAACCCGTTTACCCTTACTTTGTCCATCACTAGAGTATTAATACTGACAATCTGGCCTTTCTCTCTCTCTCTCTCTAGGCCCATGGGCTTCAACTATCCAGCAAACCAGGTTCGTGGAACGCCGAATATTCTTTCCAAGAGTGGAGGAATTAATGCTATGAACCAGGGCGCCTACGGTGCTACGAACCCCTACGGTTTCTTCTCCACGGGACTTGAAGATCCCTTGGCGGCAGCTCGTCGATACGATGGTATTCAGCGCAATCGAATGCTGCAGAAGGATTTGGATGAGGCGAGAATTCGCGCTGTTTCTCGAGAAATTGGTTAGTTGAAAACTTATGCTTGTGATTGCCCTAGAGTTGATCCTAACGTAATGCTTGCAACACTATGGCCTACATCCTAGATGGGGTAGAAATGAGAGGATCTATCACCTAATGTGATTTATTTACGGAACAAATGTAAGAGTTTTGTATAGGCTTGGTACTAAATTGCTAATTGTCTGCTTAACTTTGGATATGTAGTACCCATGGGCCACACGTTGACTTATTCTATTTCTTTACTTCATCTGACGAGTGCATGACGATTTTGTACTGGTTGCTGTGTCTACTTTTCTTACCATAACCAACTTACTATTAATCGGCTTCTGCTCTTTCATGAAACTGATTTATTCGCACGTCTACTTTGCTGGCAAACGAGACAGTCAAATATATATATATATATATATATGCCTTAATTTTTTTAAAGATGGAATCCTTTGTTTAAACTACAAATCACCTGCCTTTCATTTGATCTCAGCAACTGTAGCCACGCTGCTCACTTACTTCGACAGCCTATTATACCGTCTTTCGTTGTAACAAAACAAAGACAATGATATTTAATTATTCTATTTTTGAAATTGGAATATTAGTTACCATGCGCTTTGTAGGCATTACACTTCCAAGCGGGCCTTTGGGAAGTGATTACAAAATCACTCGTGTAGCAGCTTCGACTGGTAAGCGTAATTCTTACTGTGTTCGAAAGTAGAGGTGCATAAAAGGGTTAACACTTTTCCCGCTGATGCTTTTGTAGATTTGGTATTTCCGCAATCCACTCATCCACCAGCCCCCGAACGAAGCATTCCCAAGGGTGAGATAGTGGAGATTATTCAGGCGGGTCCTAATGGAAAATATCTCCGTTTACCCCGAACTGGAGACATTTACGTCGTCAAACCAGGCGCCTCCTCCACTTCAGCTACTAAGGGTTCGGACGCTGATGACTCGGCAAAAGGTAGTAATGGTGCACCAGCTAAACAACAGCACCAAAATCAACAAGCGCAATCATCCCAACAACAACAACAACAACCGATTCAGACCCAGATGAATCAAATACTGGGAGAAAGCATGTCTCAGCAAGTCCCAACTAGTCATCCGTCCAACCCATCTCAACCTCCTGTTTGTCCCCGCTGTAGACACCCAACCGTCCCTTCGGGTTGTCTCTGTTCACCGCAACAACAAATTTACACAACAACCCAACATCAAGCCACCAACGCGCCAGCAACTCAAATGCCCTACCACCCACCGACGTATACTAATCAATACGCCCTCCCAACAGCCCCCTATGTTTCGTCACCACCTCCCAACCCCCCAACCAACACCCCTGCTTCTCACAGTTACCCTAACTACTGAAATGGCATTTTAGTATCTCACCAAGTGTACAAATCCTTTCTCGGCCGTCAGTTTATGTACTAGTTTATGTGCGCATAATCTATTTCTTCTCTTTCGTTGTAATCATCTTTATGTGTGTACATTCCCTTCCTCTCTTAAAACCGTTTGCATTTATGATCCTCTAATCACCCTTCCCTCCCCATCCCATTCCTAATGATAATTGTATCTATCTTGGAGATAAAATGAAAATGATTTGAAAAGGAAAAACGAACCACCTCTTTTATGCATGGCATTTTCATCTTTGTAATTTGAGCATGAAGTGTTGTGATACTAATCTAGAAGCATTAGGTAGGAGGGGCCATTTGAATTCATTATGGTGACAGTTACTTTTAACTCTTAAGTATGATATAACAGTTAACGTATACTTGTATGGTGTACCTAACAGGATACTGCTTTCCTCTAAATTTGTTGGAACAATGCCCGCGACGCAAATCTATATCCGACCAAATACAGAAATCGACAACAAGCTGAAAGAGACCTTTGCCGAACACAAGGGTGGCAAAATTATTCTGCTACTAGAAGCATCAACGGATATTGAGACCGGAGATAGCTGGGATGAGTCTTGCTGTAAAGGTGAGCCAATTATTCTTTTTAATTCCCCCTTATTATAGTCGAAAGTATGTTGGAACCTCTACTCGAAGAATCTCCCGAATCAACAATATTTATGATGGTGGAGGTCGGAAACAAGGATGCGTAAGTTTCATGATTTTAACAGGAAACTTAACGACAAGTCCGAAGGTAATGCCATATGTACTTTAAAGGTGGGAAGAAGACTCAAATATTTTTAAAAAGCACAAAGTTTTCCAGTTGAAAGCCATTCCAACTCTTGTTGTTTTGACATCGGTACGTTCAAAGCAAATCAACATTGAAATTTATCAACAAATAAAGCCAACTGCACTATCTTTTATTTTGTAGCCGGAATCCGTGGTTAAACGCATAGAAGGTCCAGCTTGCCTAGATGAAAAAGAGCTTTCTGAGCTTTTCAATTGACTTCCCCTAAATACGCCTTGAGCAAATGTGATCTTTCCTTTTTCATTCAATGACGCCTTGCCAGCCTTTAATAATCGATTATTTGTTTCTTTCTGCGTGTTTCTGCTTTCGCTGCTTAATAAATTGCAATATCTTCCATGACTGCGTTCTGAAAATGACTACTGTTCATTCAAATAGGGCTATATATACTACTATCCAGATACTAGTAATAAGCCTCAAATATAAATTAAGGAACGATAAAAGTGGGAAATTTGTCAAGACAGAGCAGAAAATATGAAAAATATGCATAAAGATGTGAAAACACAGCCAGTTTAAGTGAGAAAAACGCAAACGTAAATACCTACGTATATAAAGTTTATTAAATGTCCAAGGTTAAAAACACAATATAAATCACATTTACGACAGTTTTTGCTTCTTTTCATACGGAAACTGGGCATCAGAAGGTGGTGGTCGTTTGCAGATACTGTGCAAATTTTCTTCTGAACTTGTTTTTATATATATTCTTCGCGGCTGATTGGTCAGTCGGTACGGCACATATTTGGTGAAGCTATCTGGTTTATATATCGGTAAATCTTTTAGACTTTCCAATACCATTATCAAGGGACTAATGAAATAAGTAAAAGTCAAGAAATTCACAAAATAAATCGTCCCGCGGACAGTTGAAAGAATAGTACTTTATGTAAACAACGAAGCTTATAGATTGATATTAAAAGCAAGTGATGTCAAAGAATAACTACCTAATGCTATGAATCAATTACTGAAATGAAATTAATTGTTTATTTATGTATGCTAAAATATATGAAAATCTACAATGAACTTCTCGTCTTTAAGAAATAGTTTGCAATTCGGTAACTAGTAAGAGATGTCCTAAAGCTTAGAAAGGAAAATTATTCCAGTTTGTTTTAATATGGATTAAAGAATTTTTAATGCAAAATTGCAATAAGTGCTCTTGATAAATTTCATTATGATTTTATGGCACCAAAAAAAGAACAATACATGATAGGTTAAAATTAAATTTAGAAATTTTCCGAATTGAAATTCAACAAGTCTTAAATTTTCTATTCTTATGCAAATCATTAAAAGGAATAAAATTAATTTGAATGAAATTAGAATCATTTCACGTACATTTAAAAAGGGTGAAAATATCATAGATTAGATTTCTTTAAGATTACTACAGCAGGTAGAACTTTTACTTTGTGACAGAAATGCATTATAACTTTTCCAATATTTTCTTTGGTCATTAATTTGACTATGGATACCACATATATTAAAACTAAACAATCGTTTCATTCAGTTGATTATTTTTATGTACCCCATAAATATATCATTCATTGATACTCGTCTCAAATTAATTTGTAGATAAAAATCGGCTTTTTGGAGATTTTTCAAATATTGCGTTGTAATAGAGTAAATAGTGCACACATTTCCGTGTTAGGATTTGTCGTTATGTTTGTGCTATTACAATGCATGTAAATAAATATTTTTGAATATTTTAAAATTATAGCAATGGAATAAGTCAGTTATTGAAGCAGTGATGATAACTGTAACTTTATTTTCGACTTCCCAGATGTGTAGTTATCAGAAAAATAAATGTTTTAATTTTGGATAAATTACTTATAAATTAGTATAAACTATAAATAAAGCATATAAAAAGTTAAATCATCAACGTGTACGATTTCATAGAGGAATCTTTACTTTTCCAGAAATTTCATTTGAAAAGTTCTAAACTTACAATTTCTTATTCGAAATCTGTTCTATATTCGCTTTTGATTTTTTGTGTCATTTTCAAACAATATTTTCCTATTATATTTTCATAGTCTTGCAAATACGAGTCCTATCAACTGCTTTTGCATTTCCCCTTTTGCATTTCCGCTTTTTCACCTCCATGCGGATAACCGTTTCCCAGTAGTCTAATTGAAGTTTTCCGTCTTACCTCTCACACTTTCATCGATTTTATACATGAATTAATAATCCAAAACTCATTGTTTTCTAATGATTAGAACTTTTAATAATCTAATTCTGATTTAGTAAATGCTATGTTTTCTTTCAAATCTAGCTATATCGTGATATTTATTATTTTATTTTTCACAGTATTGGTGAACTTAAGCTCAACTTTTCACTCTTGTAAACATTTCATGAGATTAATTTGGATCACTAACATCATTTAAAAATGATATAAATTCAATTATTTAAGTTCAAATTAGAATACTTGCTGGTTGCAAACCTTACGCATCTGCTGAATTGGAACGGAAAAGTCTAATTACTGTTTACCTCTAAAACATTTCTAACAACAAATTGTCAGAAACAAGAACTAAATTTTAAAATTTGCAGAGTTCGCATCAATGCTTTTAAAATCGAAAATATGTTTAAAAGCCATCCGCTATATAACTAATTATTGTCTTAAGCCTTTAGATCACAAAAACCTCTTACTTACGCAATGCACCAAATGTGTTCATATCTTTTAATAAAAAATACATCAAAATTAATTCATTTGAAAACGGCTCCATCTTTTTACTTCGTGTTTGAACTATCAAGTTCGTCCTTTAATCAACAACAACCAAAGTCGTACTCGTTTAAACCATTTTTTTCACTTGAAAATGATAAAGCATCAGTGCATTTGTAAAATTTGCCGGTGTGGGTAAGTTTATTACGCTTTTATATTTTAAGTCGCCACAAATGTTCGCACATTCATCCGAAGCTGAACGAGGAGGCATTCAGCAGAGTTACGGAATATACCGAACGATACATTGGTCAAAATGGGGAAAGAGCCACATCATTAAAACCTAAAGCTTCTCCAATTCACTCAATCGAACCGTTATCTGAAGAAACAACCCATAGGTAATTTATACATACTAAGACCAACAAATAATAAAAGTTAAAATGGCGGTGAACCTGAACATTGTTTCTAATCCCTTTTTATTCATGCTCATTTGAATAAGTAATTTTCATTAAAATATGACGCGTGTGTCTAGAAACGTCAGCTCATTTTCAGTGTATTATTGCTATTCTATTTTTAAGACACGATTTTGTGCCACACCCACTTGAACCAAGAAAGCAGAAGGCGACGTCTGCTCAACATGTCCCCATTGGAACTTTTGGGGGTCAAAGTGTTTATAACTCTGATTATACGAGTATGATTTTCAATGGCACTTATTTGATAAACGGTGTATTAAATAACTCGGAATTCTCTTTAACAACTTTGTATTAAATAGAAAAATGTATAACGCGTGTGGCCCCTTTCACCCCTCAACCGTCCGAAAAGAAATTAGAAGCGTTTAAAGGTGAAGCTACATATACGGGTAGGTTTGCTTGTTATTCAAATCGTTCTCATTATTTCACAAAACTAAGGTGCATTATTTAATTAGCGGACTACAAGGAGTGGGATGTGGAACCACTCAATAGTATTGTACCGAAGAATGAATATCAAAAACCCATAGATTCGTTCAAGGGAGAGTCAATTTATTCTACGGATTATGTCAGTCATGGTCTTTTTAAACCTCCGAATGCAGTTAAACCTTCGCCCCAACCAATTCAAAGTGGACCTTTCAATGGCATTTCAACTTTCACAGCTGATTATATACCTAAGAATGCTGGTAAGATAACAATGTGGATCAGAACTAATTTCGGTTTACTTTCAGGAACCTAGACATAATATAAATCTTTGTAGTTATCAAAGTTTGTCCTAGGAAAACATATGAGTTCAAATTTTCACTTTTATATTAGTTATGGCATCCATTACTTAAATAGACAGGTGGGTAAAATAAATTGCTCAATTATACATGCCACTTTTTTTAAATTTCAATTTAAACTATAAATATTTAATAAGCCCTCTTGATCAATTTTAATTTGCTCCTCATTTTAATTACTTCACGCTCTGGTCATGTCAGCATTTTTTAATAATTTTGTTTTAATATTCAGCTGATTGGTTATTCTCAGTTTAATTATTCAAAAGCAGTATTCTGATGCACAAATATAGTTGGTTTTCCGATGATGGCGGAAAAAGCTTTTAACGGACGTAGTTGGCCATTCAAATAATTACCTTTACCTTACTCGCATCTTGGCCTCCGAACTACTAGACTTGTTCTTTGATTGCTGTTTCAAAGGCATCAAATCGAAAAATGGGGCTTAAACTTAGTAAAATGGTAATATTAACACGATCATGAGTTATATTGGATTAAAGTTGTAACTGGAGTCGTATTGTTCGCTCCATAAGAAACGTATATTAGCTCAACTTCTTATCCTCTATTTAGAGAAACAAACGCCATTTCGTCCGGAGTATACACCTTTATCCTCAAATGCACCATTTGCGAAGGAAACGACTCACAACGTCGACTATACTGAAAAGCCTCTTCCAGAGCACTTCCGTAGAAATGTGGAAGAGTATAAGCCAAGCAGTGCGGAATTTGATGGCAGAACAACGTACAGAATCAATTACATACCACTAGAAGGTAAAAGGGCTAAAATGATAAAACCGGTATCTGAAGCGCCAGAACGCAATGGAGAATTCTCAGTACGTTTTATTTACTCGCTTATGTTAGTACTTTTCGTGAAAAAGTGAATTGTATCTGAACATCACCTCTGATGTGCTATTGTTACCCTTTAGTTGAATCCATAGTAACGCATTTGTATTGAGTAACAAACGACAGAAAAGAAATAGGGCCTGCCTAAAATAGGCAAATCATAATTCCGTTCGAGGTAACGATTTATTTATGCGTCAAATTAAGATCATCTCATTTAAATTTACTACTTAATGTTTAAAGTAATAGCGGTCTTCCTTCAGTATCTATGAAATGATAATTTTAGTAAATTATATAAGGACTGACTTTGACTAATTTCAGTGGTTATTAGCACAGTCTTAGCTGTAAACCATAGGCCTAAATTGAAATCGACTACATATAATAAGGGATATCGTATAATGTACCTAAGAGTAAATATGAAGAGTAAAGATAGAAGCAAGATTTATTTTTGAATTTATGCTTCAATCCTCTGTCTAATGGTAAACGCTTATAAGTGATCATATAAATGTCACCAAAAGCGGGATGGGTATATACAGTTAAAATTTCTTCTATTCATAAATGGATTCATCGCATTTATTTGGTTCAGGATATGACAAATTACAAAAAGGAGTATCGTAGGTGGTCAATTAAAGCTCGCGAATCGACTGTCCGTGGTCCACCAAAGTATCTCCCTCCAGAGGCACCATTTGATGGACAGACAATCTATCAGAATGAGTACATGGCTAAACTACTGGAACCTTGTCCAGTTTTGAGTCTACACTCAAACCCAGATGTCATTTGCGAGGGAGAGGTAAGCATAAATTTTGTCTCTAGACTGATATCTGTTTACCATTTTTTCTAATCTGAATGACTGGTAAAGCTTGGTGAGTTACCAACGAACATCTTGCTAGGATGTTGGTTCTCTAATGAGGATCTTCAGGGCTTGGTAAAATTGGTTATTTTTAAATTTTGTTTTAGAAACTTCTCTTTGAACACACACACACACACACTTTGGTCAACTTTGTATAAACTAAAAGCATACAAAGTCAGATAATCTACAACTGGGCATAATTCACTCAGAGAATAATGAACAAAAATGGCAATAAAGTAACGTTTTTCTTCTATTCACGACCTTGTACTTCGTATTGATGTCGCGTTTAATTACAGATTTACTCCACGATAATGGGCTAGTATTAATGATCAATTGTTCAGTTTTATAATGGAAATATTAATATAAATGACAAAAATGACAAATTGGAATGAGTAAAAAATCGAAATTATAGGGTACATATTAATGATTCACTACAGATTCATCGCTCTAAACTATTCGACTTGACGAATGGCGCTAATGAGCAATAAAGAAAATATCAGATTAAAAAGCAAAAGCCAACCCATACCTAAAACATTCCAAAGTAAAGTAGGAACGTTATTTAATAGTGATTAAATAGCTTACTATTGATATTCTTGTAATTTTAGGATGAATATGGACACGAATTCTTCTCAACCCGTGTTCGTAAAAAACAAAAGGCTACCAACTAGATGCACTCATTTATTTCGATCTATTATGAATATTTTGTGCGCAATATTTGCAATTAGAGATCATGAATATTTAAAATAACCCATTAATTATGTGAACGCTTTACAAGTTTGATTAACATTAATATATATTAACCTCAACTTTAGCACGCGTTATTGGTTATTCATTGATTTCAATTAATTATTTTGCCATGATTTGCTATTCTGTGTTCGACATGCGCATTCTCTCTTGTCACAAATAAAATCCTACAGAATCACAAAATGAACCACATCAACGAAACGCCGGAATGGGACACGCGCATCTTAACAAGTGATTGCAAAATCTGGCTCTTGGTAACAGTGATGTAAATAACAAATATTTCGTACGAACATTGCTCCAATTAGAATCCAGTATTGATTATGAAGGAGAAACACTGATTAGTATTTCAAGATAGGCAAATGGCTAAAACAGCCACAATTTAGGTCGATGAGCAGTTTACTATTTGCACAAACGCATTTTAATAAGCTTAATAGGTAATCAGTGGAAAGCTAAAGAGAATTACACTTGAACACCATTGAGAATGGTTGACTTAAAATTTGTTAACATATCAGTGCTACAATTGCCAGAATTGCGGCAAGCTTTCAGAAATGATGGGCTTTTATTTAAAAATATATTTTTAAACATTTCTGTTTTCGGACGAAATCTAAGTGAAAATGTTGGATCAAGGAATTTTTAATTCAGAATCTAATAAGAGGCGATTTAATTTATATATTTAAATTTAGCCGAATATAGATATCCACAAAACATTAAAAACAAACATGCTAATACTATTTAATTACAATGAGACATAGCCCAAATCAAATTATGTTACAGGAAATAAGAAACCAAACAGTTGAGTTAAGGGACAGATGAAATGTTGATTATTCTATGAGTAAATGAATTCTTTATTAAAATGAATTTACACCCCAAATCAATTTAAATTTTACTCATTATTCTTATTGACATCATTAATAAATGCGGTGGCATAAAGATAGAATGATTTCTGCTTGTATGACTGAGAATATATTTGCAATTATATATCGTAATTACTGATAAAACATTGGATTAAACCATTTTTAATAAATCAAAAGTGTTTTCTGAGCCTAAGATCGAAATGTTATCCGGAATCATAAATCAAGCACTGTGTACTATTTGCATTGTTTATATTGTTAACATTTTTATATTAAATACTACTTCATTTGGAACCAAAATATTTAATCTTAGGTGGAATAATTTAATTTAAAAACGCACTTTTCAATGATATAAATTTAACAAAACTCGAATATAAATTTAATAGAGCATAGACGATGAATTAATGAAAAAATGAACATTTCAAGGAAATACAAAAAATCCACTTTTATGTTTGACCTTCAGTATAGGAAAATCATCTACTATAGCAAGTCATTTGCCTATTGGCTGTCCCTGTTTGCAGAATAATTTTTTGTATAAATGGATGCCACTGTTTGGGTCGCTCCCTGTATCGAAGCGAATCTATCAAACCTTACGTTAACTACGAAATGCATTAAGAATTCTGCTTCGTCCTTGCTTTCTGTATCCGAACACGCGGAACTCATAGCTAAAATCTGGCTTCAAAATTTTGAGACAGGTATTTCCTCTTGTGCTTATTTGTTATTGATTTTTATTTATTTGTTCTATAATATGATTATCAAATGTCTTAAATTATTTTTGTATTTATTCATGTTAGAAGAGTTATTTGCTTGCACTCATTAGTTTTCTTTGCTGATTTAGCAAGCGATCCCGCAACACAGCTAGCGTTATTTTATGTTCTTAATGAGGTTTTACAAAATTGCATCAGCTACGGTGCACCTGAAATGAAAAATGCTTTCAAGATTCCTATTTTGTCCGCACTCAAATCATTTCGGTAATATCACTTAAGATTTCACTAGCTTCTTAGTTCTGGAATGCCCATCGACAAGGTCAAAAAACTTCTTTTGGTATGGGGGCAGCAAGGCCTTTTTGAGAAAGATTTTAACAAAAGATTGTCAAAGTATGCTCGACATTTTGAAAATTTGAGCAAACGACCTGACACCAACATCAATCATTCAACTGCAAAGGACTTTAAAGATTTCTCGGTCAGTTGTTATTTTTCTAATATGACAGTCATATTAGCCTCTTTTTACGATTTAATGTGGGGCTCTTTTAATTATTGTAGCCGGATAAGCTTATTCGTCAGCTGCGCGAATATGCAGAAATCGAATCAAACTCAAAGATTTCCGAACCGGAATTTGTCGCTTCCTTATTAGGTATTCCTATCGAAACAACACTTTCTCGCATCAAAAGTAAGGCCGAGGGAATTTCTTTCTCTAAGGACGTCCGAAATTGTGCTGAGCAACTTGATAGTACGTTGAATGATTTGAGCAGGAAACTAGCTGCTCAAGAAGCCTTGGCAAAGAACATTGATAAGGCTATTTTCTTCTACTTGGCCCAAGAAAAGGACGCACGTAGTGTCGTCAATGTACGTTTATAAAAATTCTTTAATGTTTCTACAACTGCTACTTTTTGGTATTCGGGTAACTGATCGATGTTTTATATTGCAGACCGCTATCATTTATTCGTAAGAATTGAGTTTTTATCTTGTATTTCTCTTAGCTAAAGCAGAAATCTTAAAATAACTGCACTAAATGTTTAGTACTGTGTTATAAAGAGGTTAGGAGTGTGCTAGTGAGCTTGCATTTCCTTGTCACTTGCTAATGATATCTAGTTCAGTTTCTTCTCATTTCGATTTCATTGTTAAATGCAACATTCAGTTCACAAATTTGTAAATTGCACGAATCCAATTGGCTGACATAAGTATCCTCTGGAATTTTAGACTTGTTTAAGTTTTCCTTTTCGTTTTTTAACGAATCACCTATCGTTGCTTTAGCTTTATTACTGATGGAGATTGAAAATCAGTCTAAAAGATCTCATCTGATTTTTACTTTGAATTATTCCAAAGTTTAAAAACTTGTAATTTATGGCATTTGCAGCAGATCTATCTTTAATATTTTCATAAAACACTCGTGTTCATGTTGATTAAATTACGTCTTAATTCGATTGGTCTTGAATTATACTTTGTTCCGATCTCGCATGGTTCGTCCTATGGATGACCATTTATTCCTTGTCTATTTGATAATTGGTATCTAATGTCTTAGAATCCTAGGTGGATGCTTTATGTCTTGATATTCCTTTCTAAGACTTTGCCATACGATTTCTCTAATATGCCCACCGAATTCAGAAATAATGCGAATCTTATCTAAATTTTATAAATTTCTCGAAATTTGCCCTAGCCTAGCTCACAATTTTAGCTTTAGCAACTATGCAAAAGTTATAAACCATCAATCTGATTTCCTTTTTATTCAACACTTATGTAATACCAGCAGTCTAATAATTTCCTCTGACCATGGATGACTGTGGTACTTTTGACTCTTCTAGGCTTACAAGCTCTACGAACGGCAAATTAGAGAAACTCTGCGTTCGGTTGGTGGAAGCTACACTTCAACATTGACGGCTACGACAGACGATAATACCGAATACACCTGTCAGAATATCTACGAAGATGGTGGTGGTGGCGATTCTGATATGTCTGATATTGAAGAAATTGACAATATTCCACTTCACCATCCTCGTGTTGAACCTATTGCACCAACACCCTCCGTATCTGATCTCCTTGTTGATCCCAAAACTTTTTCAGACCTGCCCTTCTCGGAGTACATCACTATTGACGGTAGTGGTGATGTGGACTATCGTCCTATGCTCTCCAAAATTCTTGAAAGGTATGGGGCCTATTTTTACGTCATTTTCCAAAAGTTGAAATAGAGAGGTGCTTTTGATGCTTAATAATAATTGCCCGAATTCGTATTTCTAAATTTATTAAATAGCAGTTATATTGATTAATTGATTATTGCTTGACAATGATTCTTTAGTGTTGTAGTAGTCGCAGCTGTTTTTTAAGTTAAAGGAACTTTGAATTGTACTTATTTGAAATTCTTGATCTTTTTTTCTGTTCCTTTGGGTACTGTATTTGTTTTTGGGCAATATAATCAATAAATATATCTTTCTTTGATAGAAGTCACGAACCCATAACCCGTTGATACTCGTCTATTAACTGCAATAGCTAATCCTGCTGAACAATCGGGTCTAATAAGAGTTGTCATTGATGATCAGTAATATGTCTTCCTCTCTTCGTAATGTAATCTATAGTATACACTTTCAATCTGCATAGGCACTCGTATGACTATATTTAATATTTTTATTCTCTAGTAATTCAAAAATGTCTAAGGAAATCGATTCACATCAACTGGTCCAAACAGAAACAGGTGACTTCGACTACAGAAAGCCTCCTCCTTCTGCTATAGTTATTGATGAGGATCAAAGAAAACCTCAACCAATGGATCCCTTCGGCTTTGGAACTAATGAGGATGCGGATCTGCGAGAACTAAAACCATCGGTAGGTGTTTTTTATTGATTGATAATTTACTTCCTACCTGGTTGTTTATTAATTTCTTCTTGTAGACCTTTTAATTCCTGAAGTCTCTGTTGGACTTTTTTTAATATAATATTTCAGTCCGCAGTTATATGAAGAGATCTTGTAATATGTAAGCAGAGCAATTGACAGTTAACATTTTTGAGAATATGTTTTTTATAATGTGGAAACTCTATATACCGCTTAAATCTCAGTCAATTAAGTCATACAGAGGACGTTGTGAATGGAGTAGACGAGTGGATGTCTTACTAGTGTTAGTTAGTCTATACTGGTGAGTTATTTGGCTTTCGTCTCACTTATTGAAACTTAGCTATTTGTTTCTTAGGTCTCTTCACAACCGCCTATTCCTCCATTAATTCCTACACCTCCATCAGACTCGGATTACCGTCAATTACAGCCCTCTCAATTACAACCCACAACAATTCCACCTACTCCTCATGCTTATCCATGGTTGACTATCACGGATAGCGATCTTCGACAGTCTTCAGTCGGCCATGGAGATACGCTCATACCACCATTACCGGTTGCAGTCACGAATACAGTCACATTAAATCATACATCACCCTTTAATGCTACCCTTCCACCACCTCCATCCAAACTCTCTGTACCAGTTTGTTCTCAGATGGAAGGCGTTCTTCCCTTCCAAACTGCCCTTCCTCCACTGTCTTCTGCTCAAATGATGGTGATGTCTCAGCTTCAAATTCCTTCTTCCCAATCCTATCAGCCTCAGCAACAACAGAATCCACTGATCTCTCATGTTCCAAAAATTCCAGAGGCTGTGCCTTCTAAGCTGCAAAAAACATCGCCGCAGCCATGTCCTGTTACTACTATACAGCCTGTTTGTCAGTCTTCTTCCTCAACCAACCCCGCTTTAACTCAATCAAAATACATTTCGGATCAGGTTGCCACTACTGTTGCTAGTGATAATGTTGAGGACAACATTAAGTCGCAGGAAGATCCGTTTTCTATCATCTTTCGTATCACTGGACTGTCGAATTTGATAAAGTCGTAAGTTTTTGGATCTGTCCTATTTGTTGTGGTTTTATATATATGTATATATATTCTTTATGCTCTTCACAATGTCTTTCCAGTTTCGTATTTGGTGTTAATAGATCTGGATTGTATCCTCGAAAATAAAAATTTCTCAAATTTGATTTTGGATAGTGGTGTGGTTGCGTCATAGTTGCGCGCATAGGCTAGTAAGAAATGAAGTCGTTGTAAATGTTATCCCTCATTATTTGATTTACTCTTGAGAGAGAGAGAGAGAGAGGGAGCTCCTCCTTAGAATTTTTTCCCGGATATTAGGCACATTTCTTGTTGAGAATTCTGCTCAATATCCCCCCTTTTAGTAGTTTTTGAATTACTTCTCTTTTACCCAAAATATTTATTTATTTATTTATTTATTTCAAATGGCAGGCTTTATGATATTTATCATTAGCCCTTAATCTTTGACTTCAGCTTCCCCCAGAGTTAATTAATAGCAGTTCATTAGCTGTCTTCTGGCTTCCCAGTATCTTTGGCTTTCTGTCCTTGTCTTTAGAGCTGGACACCGAATCAGGTGGGTCTTCTCCATTTCCTCATGTAGGTTACATAGAGGGCATGTGGGTTGAGTGTATACTCCCAATCTGTGAAGGTGTTTTGCTAAGCAATCGTGTCCGGTACGTAGTCTTAACTCAGCAACGGCTTCGATTCTTGGCCAGTCGGGTATGTCGGAGAGTGCCACTGTCCACTGTTTCTCCTTTGTTCGAGCTTTGAGTTCGTTGTACCTTGAGGTCTGGAATTCTCTCCTGATTAAGGCCTTCATTGTGTGGAAAGACATCGGCCGGTCCATGCATTGCAAAATTGTTGTCCCCTTCTTAGCAAGTGTGTCAGCAATCTCATTGCCTTTAATGCCACAGTGACCAGGAATCCATTGCAGGACCACTGTTTTGTTTTTCTCTCTCAGCAGCTCATAGAGTTTTCTACATTCCTTTATCTC